>APFE030573845.1:627-13110 GCA_000404065.3 Pinus taeda | reverse complement strand
AATGGACAAAAGGAGTCCAAGAGACCTTGGGATGTGAAACCCAATGGTCACCACATGTACTATAAATGTATATCTCCTGTTAATAAAAATTGTATTCTCATGTTTATCATTCATATTGTTCTTGCTCCCATGTGTGTTTAGCAATTCTGCTTCTTTGATTCTTCAAGATCTTTCTTTAGCGAGAGGATCGTAGCTTCAAGCCTTTCATAGTAACTGGATCTATCTCTGAGTTTCTTTATTGTTGTGCTTCTTTCATTTACTTCATTTCTTAATGATTTCACTTCATCCTTCAACTTTTGACATTTTTCCTTGAATAGCTTCCTTACCTTGTTTCCTTCCTCTAGTTGAGCTTTTAGTTTGGTAGATTCTTCTTTGAAGGCACATTCCCTTTTGTTCAATAGATCTTGCTGATCTCTAATTTTGTCTGTGAGCCTTTTAAATTCTGCCTCTATTTGATATCTTTCTTGCTCACCCATAAGAGCACATTCAGTTGTTTTACTATCACTTTCATCATCTTCAAATGGATAGATAACAGGATCACTTGAGGATAACAAATTCATACCTGATAGTTCTTGTTCATCTTTATTCTGAAGTGATTCTGAATCTGAAGTGCTTCTTCTGCATATTCCCCAATTGATACTCCCACTCTCATAGTTCTTCTGAGATGTCTTCTTCTTCTTAGGTGCTTTCTTCTTAAGCTTCTTTCCCATTGTTCCGTGAATCTCCTTCAAGCGATCAAGCTTCTACCATAGGACCTGCTCTGATACCAATTGTTGGAAATAAGACTGAGAGGGGGGGTGAATTAGTATTATCAAATCAATAAAACTTTTTCATTTCCATGCTTAGATACATATACGCTACTTCAATTAAGGGAACCCACGTGTATACACAACTGTGTCTAATGCAACTAGTGTATATCCAGAATACTTATGATTCAATTAATCCATTAAATGTTGATCTTTAGTTAGTGCATCAAAACTTCTTTAACCATATGTATAGTAAGCAGGTGCAGTAAAACAGAACAGATCATCACACACAAGAAACACACATGAACACCATGATATAAGGTGGAAACCCAATGTGGGTGAAAACCACCTGCTGCAAGTCGTCTCTATCTTCTTTTAATAAGAAACTTATTTTACAATAGTTCTGTATTGGTGCAGTCTTATACCAGTATGTAGGCTTCTACCTACAGAAGACTACAACCTTCTCTCGTTCTCGAGACTCTCTTGGAAGGGAGCTACAACCCCCTTAGCTTTTGTACTAGCTGATCCAATTACTAGTATGTAGGTGCCGACCTACAGAAGACAACATGCTTCTCTTTCTTCCTCCAGGTAGTACGTTTCATACATTTTCAGACTGGATACTCTTGAAGCACAACATTATAATCTGAAGGCCACGTTTCATCCAATTTTCATACTGGACCCATCAACAATCAATACTAGCATCATCAATTTCTGAATCACTGAAACACTGAAACCTTGTCAACAACACAGTCACCAGAACATAGATCAAACTACAGAACTCTACAATAACAATCAAACCCAACTGCAACTTCAAACATCATACTTCATTATGTATACGCTACTACAATGAATCAAACCCGCGTATATATGCGCTTTCGCCAAATCCAACCTTCGTACAGATCTTTACATATTTAATCATGGCTTTGTGGCTGTTTCAGACATCATTCATACCCAGATCATAACATGAATACAATAAAACATGCATCAATAATTCAGATCTAGTCTATCCATAATCAAACCATATAAAGATGATTCATTCCAAACAATTTGATCCCAATCTATCCTTATATCTTGTTCTCCATCAACCAGTGAGATTCCGCCTTAGCTCAGATCAAGAAATGCATCACGAACCCATTGTCTACATATTGGATCTCACACTTCATCATGTATTCAAGACTTTCTCTATCTCATTGCATAATGATCTTCTTCTCCTTTTATAGTCTTAGGCCTTTCACAATACCACAGTCCAAAACCATAACAAATCAATACCATGGACCCAATACTTGGGATCATCACTTTTGACAAGATACCATGGTCCAAAACCATAGGTTCAAGTACCAAGGACTAGATACCACAGACCAAAAATAAGTTCTCCCACATGTACGTGCCTTTTTGTGCATGAATATGAATGCATACGCATACGTGACTTGGTAATGTCTAACATGCGTGTATACGCGGCTTTGTTTGGACCAACCTGCGTATACGTTGTTTTCGTTCACAGAACCTGTGTATATACGCGCCTTTGCTTCACTAAAACTGCGTACAAATCTATAAAGGATAATTCACTCTTTCAAACATTCTTGTAGTCTGATCATCATTTCCTTGCTACTGACCTGCTGCACTATGATATGTCATCTGTGTGATTTGCCATCAAGGACAACACTTGTCATAATGCCAACAATCTCCACCTTTGGACTTGATGGCAAAGCTAACTTGTCATACTGAGAACTGTCATCTGATTCCTTTGAGTTGTCTGGTATCCCATGCATTCAATCACATCTGATATCTCTTCTGTAGATTCATCTAGTTATAAATAAGTGAGATGTTCTTCTACGAGTGGGTTGCCATCAAGTACAACACATGCATCATAATTCCAACAGTTGTAGCAATGATTTTGGAGGCTTCAACACTGGGCAAAATGTGATGGATAACTGCCACTTACTTCAGAAGTTCGTTCAGACACACTAGCAGTTGTTATGTAATTTCTGTAAATCTGTGGGCCATGACGAGCGCCACTGTCGAAGTAATGAGTTGATGATCGGAAGAACCCCTACTTACCATATGTAAGCAGAATATTAGCCTCCAGATCAAAGGGCAAGTGGAGTGCGCAAGGGTTTTCAAGGCCGAGGACGAGGACGAGGACCTAGTAGAGGTCGTGGTCAGATTATCTGCTATAACTACGGAAAATCGGGGTACTTCGCGCGAGACTATTTGAATCCTACACACCCTTCATGTCAATACTGTAGACCATTTGACCATGCCATAGAAGAATGTTCAGTGCTAATAGCTAAAATGAAAGAGAAGAAAACATAGCCTCAGTAGCCTATGCAGAATTTGCAAATGATGAGGGTTGAGCCCGCGAGGAGGATTAGAGCATTACTATTGTACTAAGGAGTGGAATGTCAACTTGGGCAGATAAAGATAAGAAGCTTGACGAAGATGGATGGGTCCACAAAGCTCCTCAGAAATAAATCATGTTTGACCTTAATCACGCCAAGGAAACATTTATGGAAGCCAAGAAGAACTTCGTTGAGGCCTCCACCTCAGGAAGCCAAGACAAGACACAAAAGACTAGTGTGACACAAGATGTTGATTCTTCCATGCTCACCACTTTCTTGGGGACTTGCATGAAGTTACTATGTGATAGAAATTTTGTGGAAGGATTGCAGGAATTAATAGACAAGTGTGCAATAAGGAAAATACTCATTTGGAGTAGTGTGTGATTAGAAAGATCGGTAAGCATAAGGCACGAACAAGACATGAGATGCAGCCAACAACACAAATATGCGATTATGAAATGGACCAAGTCATTTTGGATCTAGGGTTAGATGCAAATGTTCTACCAAAATAGACTTGGGAAAGGATGGGGAGACCTATGTTGCAGTGGTCTTTGATTCAGCACAGTGAAGGATATGGGGTTGAACCTTGTCATGTTGCCACTTCAGACCCTTGTTATGTTACATCAAGGAGTCTCCAACGAGTTGAAAATCCGAGATCAGTGTGCACTCACTGTCATTAGTGAGTTTAAATTCAACAACAAGTAGCTTTTCGCCGAGAAAATGCAGGCGTTGAAGGAACAGGAGGACTTGTGGACACAACGCCAAAACCTGGTAACAGCAATTGAGCAGGCCTGTAAGTCTATGTTGGAGCTGAATATACCAGAGGATGTAGAGGCCTCAGCCAAAGTGAGGAAATTGGCTACTGTAGTACGTGCTTCAAAGTAGAAAGTTGATAAGGTGACTTTCGATTTTCGGATGCAAATAGTTGAGCTGTAGTTGAAGTTGTAGCCAACCACACTGCCATAAGTTCGGGAACAAAGAGGTGCAGCCATAAAAGAGTCCATGGTTCAACTAGATGTCGTAGTTTAGAGTTGCGACCAGCTCTTCACACAGGCAATGGGCCTATGGGATATAATGCAAGAAGATCCTACGTTGCAACAGTTGAACACAGAGATCAGGGAAGCACATAAACAATATGATGAGATCACTGCAACGGCGTAGACATTGGCGTGACTCCAACACTTCGCACGCTTGCAGGAAGGCAAGGAAAAGTTTATACATATCCAAGAGTTGTAGAAAACGTAATCCTTGCTAAAGGATCGGCTTTAGCCTTGGATAGAGGAAGCCAACCAACTTTCACAAAAAATTCATGAGAAGTTGAAGGCCATGCAGCAGACCCAGAGGACTATGCAACTTGCAGTAGAGGGGCCAACCACAAAGAAACTAGTCCAGGAGGTACAAAGAGCAACAGAACAAAGTACCACAGAGCTGTAGGCATTGACGAAGGCATTCAGTGAACTCCACCAAAAAGTGGAACAACCAGCTGAGTGACTCGAGGGCGAGTCACGATCTTTGTGTTGGGGTCTTGTTGGGATGGGGTCCCAAGGGGTAGAATTGAATTAAATTAGTAATTTTTTTAAAGAATTTTGTAAAAGATGTAAAGTTTTCGCAAATTGTGGATGCAGAGTGCGCAGATAGATAGGATTCAAAGGGGTCTTAGCCCCTTGTTTTGGTTGGTTTTTGGATTATGAAGGAAAAAGTATAAATAGTTGAGTTATAGTGAGCCTAAGATATAACTTTGATAGAGGATTGGGTACGATATAGATTTTTTGTTGTCTTGAGCAACAACTAAGGAAGGAAGGCTCTACTTCATGCGCTTAGGTAGAGAAAGGAAGGCTCCTGCAGCTGAGTATGCAAGAGACTTGGGTAGTGTCCATAGTTGAGTGCATGGACCCTTGCAGTTGTGTGTGCAAGGTAAGAAGAATCTGTAATCAGTGAATTGAAGATCAATAAAGACAGTTTTTTGAAGAATTACTAAGTATTTCCATTGAATCTGTTTATGTTATATGTTGTTGATTAATGATATATTTTCTGAAATATTGAATGAATGCTATGTGAATTCACTGAATATGTCTTAATAATATATGAATGAATGGTTATCCACTTCCATGAAGTTAAAAGCTATTTCTCTTATGTTTTCAGAATAATTAATTAGATCTACACAAACTCTGATCTAGGGTTTCTTTTTGATGCGTGAAAGTAGGTGAATCAATTGTTTAAGGTCCGCAAGGAGTGATTGTGGACCTTCGCAAAGATCTGGCAGCAACTTTAGCTTAGTTATAGTAAAGAGCCCTTGGGGTATATAGATCTGTGCACAAGCAGATCTAAGGCACTGAAAGACATCACACTAGAATCTGGATGTAGAAACTTGGTTCTTGCATCCCCCAATACTACTTCCAGTGAGACTGCAACCTGTGCTACGTGTGGTGTTGTTGAAAGGGCCAGCAGTGTAGTGTTTTGTTGGTTGGTGCAACTAACTCCAAACCTAGGTCAAGACCCCCTAAGCCAACAATATCACAGAGGTAGATTCAATGCACATCTCAGAAGAAGGTTTGATACTTCTATGGTGAATTTCACTAAATCTCAGTGAGGAATTCTGTGAAGTTTCAGTGAAGTATAATCAGTGAAAGATGAAATGTTTTAGGATTTCCTCCACAAAACCGTGGGCTAATGCTTGGATTGTCACTACATACCCTAGCACCTATATGTTGCCATCACAAGACTAGATTAAATCACTACGAAATAGAAGTCGGTTATGTCACTATAAAAATATAATAGAAGCCCAAGTTTTGACTAAAGTGCGACACAAGTAAGGATGCCACAGAAGTCAAGTATGACCAAAATAAGGTACTAGCCCAAGGAAATCAAGTAAGCATTAAGATGCACTTGTAACAAGTCTAATAAAATCAAAGGTATGAAATTCACAAGGTAAGTATGTTCATTAAATTTATATTATCTTAAATCATTCATATGATCCTTGTTTATGGCTAGACCAGGAAAAAGACAGTACTCCCTAGAAATCATATGAAAAAACTCATATTATAACCTTAATACTTGTTTTCTAGAGTTTACAAATAATCTAGGATGTCAAGTAAAAGGTCCTACTAATGATTGAAAAAATTAACAGTTTATCATAGGATTCCATCCTCCATGATTATGTAGAAGATCTAACTTGAGAAATTAAATTATGTCCTTGGTATCACATTTTGTGCTTGTAAGTATGTACTACAGGTATAAAAGATTATGGCTTAGTAAAAAGAGAACACTTCAAGGAATCCTTACTAGGTTTTCCAGGGAACATCTCTAGGTATGTATTAAATTATACACCTTACAATATTCTCTTAAATTATGATCATGTTATTTTTTAATTTTGCATTAAATTAATAACATCGTTATGTCTAGCTACCTTGAATCATAAGGATTCTTGTTCAGGGTGATTCATCACTTGATAAATCTACCCTCCTCATATTCTTAATTATTTTTATAGAACCCTAGACAGGTTCTCTGGAAAACCCTAACCTATGGGTCTGCTAATGTTAATGTCTGAAACCCTAAAACTGCTTAGGGTTATTGAAAATTGTTATTTGAAGTTTATGTTGATAATTTCATTGTTGGGGTTTTGATATGATCATGAAAACCCTAACTTGTTAGGGTTGAAATGATGTCATTTGAAATCTCAAACCTTTGAAGTTTTGATTTAGTAGGGTTTTCTTTGCTATGTTATGAAACCCTAGATCTTTAGGGTTTGGTTGAGTCTATAAGCAAAACCTTTGTTATGTATTTAAAGTAAGATCCTAGGATTGAAGCCCTAGGTATACATGAGTCTGTTTAATAGAAAACATAGCCTAGTCTACATCAGTATATGTCTATTATATTAATGTTACCTGACATAGGATGTGCTTATAATGAATTCCTAGGTATGGGTGTTGATCTAATTATTGATGGTCATGAATCCTAAGGTGTGGAATCAATCCCTAATCAAATTTTGAAGTTCTAGGATGATTTTGTTCGGTAAATCTAAGGTTTTGTAGCTAAACCCTAGTAGTAGTTAAATTTTCTAGTATGTGACAATTTGGAATATATCTATATAGTAATTGTTGAGATTGTGTGATTAAGAAATCTAGGGTTTACATCAAACCTTAGTAGATGCTTGTCATAATGTTGATTAAGTTGTGATTGATTTTAATTGTTAGAGCTCATGTATAAAATCTAGGGTTTACATGAAATCCTAGTAGGAAGTCTAACATATGAAATTTTAAAGTTGTTATATGTATTAAACTAATTTGTTTCTATGGTTTTCTATATGAAAGATCATGTCATGTCATTAAAATAATATTGAAACCTTAGATATAATAAGTTTGATATCTTGAGGAGTTGTGGATGTGATTTAGGTTTTGTAACAAAAATTGGGCAAGTAGTTGAAGTATTGATGTATAGTCTCTTGTTGATTATGTTTGTAAAGTTTAATGCTTCCGTTATTATAAGAATTTTGATATGGCTAACTTCATGCTTCTATAGTTTTGGTTGTATTTTCTATATAAGTTATGCAGGTACACAATCTTCAAGATGGTGAAGATGTTCGTTGATGTGATAAGAATGATGTGAATAGTGATGGTAATGATAACACTGATGAGAGGTTTGGAGGCCTCGAAATATTCTCTGATGTCGAAAAGAAGAAGTGATCTCCCTGATTTTAAGGAGCCTAGATAGAGAAAAATATCCCTGGTTGAGAGGGAGAGCATATTTTTGATTGGAGAATGAAGTTTGAAGGATATGTTGTTGTATGAAAGAAAAATATATTTTGTCAAAGATTCAGTTAATAGGCCTACCGTGTTGAGGAGCAACATCAAGAAAACCCTGAAGTTTTGTGTATATCTATGTATATGTGAAAGTATATTATCGATTTGGGTTGTGTTTGTACATGTAAAACTCTCGAAGGTTTTGTTATCATGTTGGTTACCAATCAGTTTGTTTGGGAGAGATTTGTTGTCCTTGATCTATTGTATCAAGTGGTGACGCTTTGTGAGTGAAGCATTGTCTGGGATGAAATCTAGCCGACACTTTGTGTTGATGTCTAGGTCCCGAAGTTGGAAAGGTGGTGTTCGTTATAGAGCTATGATTTCAGATACACACCTAGATCCTTGGGTTGATGGTTATCAAGTAAGCTTGATGGTACCTATAGAGGTTGAAAGCTTGAGTCCATCTTAGTCCCACCCAGATAGATTTCCCTAGTCAGGAATCTAGTTAGTGGCATTGCAGTGCCTAAATTGTTGAGAGACCAATGGATATATTGCCCCGGTCATGAATCTAGTCCACGGCATTGTGGTGCCTAAACTTCTTCATAGATGATGTTTTTTGATATCTTCCATGTACCTCTTTGATTATATGTAAATATGAATACCTCCCAAGTTAAGAGGGAGCGTTGAACAATGTAACTAGGTTCACTCTTCATAATTGTACTTGAAGTCAAAATGTAATATATTTTTTAAAAGAAAAGACAAAATAATTTTATTATTATTTTAATGAATTGTTAAAGCATGGATTTCATGTTTGGGTCAAATTTATAGGTCAAGCCTCCATTGTAGGTTTTAGGTTATTGTCAAAATCAATTTGTGAAGAATCCTCCATCCATCAAAGTCTCCTTATTTTCAAAGGACTCATCATCAAGTCATCTTCCCTCAATAATATCTTGTCAGCCTAATACAGTGACACACCTCTTCATATTTTCATGTCGTCTCATTTCAAGATGGCAACAACTATATATAAAAGGATGAGGACTTTGCATAACCTACAAAAAACGAAACTCACATAAAATCTCATAGATATGTTTCGGTACTACTATTATATGAGCTCAGGTTAATACAGAGATGATCTCACTAGACAGGTTCAGTGGATAGTTTTGGTGCTACCATATTTTTGGTGATATTATAGTGACGAACATCTCAATGATTTATCCCAGTGATATTACAGTGACCACATCACATGCATTTATCTCATTGCTACCACGAAGAATGGCTCGATGTTATCACAGTGATGAAGTATTGGTTCTCCAGTATCTTGGTTTTGTCATAGTCTTGATGCTAGTGCTATCACAGTGGTATGTTTTTTATGTTAAAGGATTGTCAGGCCAGGCAGTAACTCCACAAAACAAAAACTGATTCATGTATTATTCCATAGGTAGGTCATTGTTATATACAATAGGGAGTGACTATTCAGTTCATCTCCCGATGACTGTTCACATTCCTAATTTAATTATTTACATAAAATTCACCCAATCATGAAGATTAGGTGTCAACATTCCCCCCCTTAATCTGAAGGGATGTTGGTGAGTCCAAGCATCATTCTGAATCGTTCAAGCTTTTCCCTTCCAAGTGCTCTGGTGAAGATGTCTGCAATTTGCTCATTTGTGGAACAATGACGGAGATGGATTGTTTTGGCCTCAACATGATGTTGAATCAGATGATATTTAGTATTGATATGCTTTATCCGATCATGGAACTTTAGGTTCTTGGCCAAATTTATTGCAGAGGTGTTGTCAATCATGAGTGGAGTTGATTGTACTTGTTTTACCTGCAAATCTTCAATAATTTTCCTGAGACACACAATTTCTTTTGTTGCTTCAGCTGCTGCCACATATTCTGCTTCTGTTGTGGAATCTGCTGGAACTGATTGTTTGCGTGATCTCCAAGAGACAGCTCCTGATCCAAGACTCATATCATATCCTAAAGTTGATACCAGTTTCTTTGTCTCCATCGAAGTCTGAATCAGATTATCCAATCAAGCTAAAGTCATCCACCTGTGTATATTTGATTCCAAAGTCTTGAGTTCCCTTCAAGTACCTTAGAACTCTTTTTGCAGTAGACCAATGTCCCTCACAAGGATTTTGCATAAATGTGGAGAGGATTCCAATAGAAAATGAAATGTCTAGTCTGGTAGTAGTTAGGTAGTTGAGACTTCCTACAAGTTGTTTATACTTTGTTGCGTCCTCAAATTCCTTTCCTTCAATAGATGTGAACTTTAAGCTTTGTTCCATTGGAGTAGTAAGAGGATTGCACTCTGTCATGCCAAACCTGTTCAACAGATCTCCAATATAATTCTTTTGAGAAAGAAATATGGACTTTGGATGTTGGGTTACTTCAATGCCAAGATAGTAATGAACATATCCCAAGTCAGTCATTTCAAAACTTTTTCCCAATTCCTTCTTTATGGATGCAATGTAGCTTTCATTGTTCCCTGTCATCAAAAGATCATCTACATATACCACAAGATATACAATTTTTTTGCCAACTTTCTTGACAAATAAAGTTGCATCATCTAGATCAAAATGTTTGAAATTGAGTTTTAGAAGATGCTCAATTAGTTTTTCATACCAGGCTCGCGGTGCTTGTTTGAGGCGATACAAGGACTTCACAAGTTTGCATACTTTATGTTCATGTCCTTTCACAGCAAATCCTTAAGGATGGGACATAAAAACATTCTCTTTTAGATCTCCATTCAAGAAAGCAGTTTTTACATCCATTTGATGGACTTTCCAACCGTTCTAAGCTGCTAGGGCAAAGAGTGTCCAGATGGTAGTCCATTTTGCTGTGGGGGAAAAAGTCTCCTCATAATCGACCCCTTCTTTCTGTGCAAAACCTTTTGCCACAGGCCTAGCTTTGTGCTTGTTAAGTGAGCCATCAGCTTTATACTTGTTCTTGTAGACCCACTTGCAGCCAATTGGTTTGGTTCCTAATGGATGATCAACCAGCTTCCAAGTGTCGTTCTTTATGAGGGAATCATACTCTTTTTGTATCACTTCTTTCCATTCATCATGAGAAGCAGCTTCTTTGAAGGAAGTTGGTTCAAAATCTGTAGACAAGTTCAATTCTCAATCATAAGAAACATCCATATCAATAGGTGAATTAGAGTCATCTATATCACCTCCATTTTGTTGTTTGAATTTTTGGTTCTTGTCTTTCCAACTTCATTAAGGTGTACACTTTCAAGTGTCTTTGTCAACCACATTGGGGGACCTTTCCTAGATGGTCCAGGCTGCTCCGTTGATTGAGTTGGGACTGAATCAAGATTGAGTCTCCCAATTCTATCAATTACATCACTTAAAGCATCATCTGTTGTTGGAGTTTCATGTGGGGGAGAGTGTTTTTTAGAAGAAGATTCCACATGTTGATCTATTATAGGAATCCCCACTTCAAGATGTGGAATCTGATTATCAAATTCTTGAAATGATTTTTCTTTTGCGAATCTATCCAAGTGATCAAGTTTCCACTCAACAACATTGTCAGATTTGGATGATTCAAGAAAAATTACATCTCTAGATAGAACAAACTTTTTATTTACTTCATCATAGAGACAGTATGCTTTGGAGGTGTTTGAATATTCCAGAAGGATACACTTATGACTTCTAGCACCAAGTTTGTTTCGATGTACCTTTGGTATCAAGGCATAACAAGTGGAACCAAAGACCCTGAGATGCTTTATCGAAGGAACATGTCCATATCACATTTCATATGGAGTCTTGTTTCTTATAGCATTCGATGGACATCTATTCTTTATATATGCAGCACATAGAACAACATTAGCCTAAAAAATTATATTTACATTTTTTAAGAAGAGCATGGATCGTACCATATTTAAGATTGTCCTATTCATTCTTTCAGCTACACCATTCTGTTGGGGATTATAAGGCACAGTTGTTTGATTTTTAATCCCATGTTGGCGAAGATATTGTTCAAATTCATTTGATGTATATTCTTTTCCATTATCAGTGCGAATAGACCCAATATGAGATTGTGCATCATTTTCAATCCATTTATGGAAATTCTTGAATGTTTGAAAAGCATCAGATTTGTTCTTCAATAAATAAACCCAACACATTCTGGTGTAGTCATCAATAAATGTCATGATATATTTATATCCATTTGCAGAAGGAACAGGCATTGGACCACATAAATCTGAATGAATGAGTTCAAGTTTCCTATGTGATCTTGAATGTGAATCATGAAAAGACTGTTTTCTATGCTTTCCTAGAATGCAAGCATCACATTGCTTAAGTTTCCTAGGAATTGTAGGCAAACCAACAACACCATTTTTCTTCAACAAGTGGAGACTGTCATAGTTAAAATGTCCAAATCTAGCATGCCATAATAAACTTGATGGAAGTGTACCTTCTTCATGATGAGAATTGTATGAGAAATGTTGTGCATGAGCAGAGGTTCCTTGTAGTTTGAGAAGCCTTTCTTCTTCTATTCCCCTCATGGCAAGTGAATGGTCAGATTCTTTTCTTACCTCAAGCTTGCCATCAAACATATGAATGGAGTGACCTTGCTGGCAGATGTGGACCAAGGACAACAAGTTTCTCTTGAGCTATGGGAGATATAGAACATGATGCAGAAGAAAGT
>APFE030573840.1:36698-64263 GCA_000404065.3 Pinus taeda | reverse complement strand
TAATATATATTTTTATATTTTTTGATACATATATGTCAAAAAAATCTTGTAGAATGATGAATTTATGATAAAAAAACCATAAAAACATGGATTAAACCATATAACATCATTTATCTAGTAGTTATAATCTTCATCAACCATAGGCCCATAATTACAAGTTCTCATTTATATAGCATGTAAGTATGCAGATAATCAAAATAACATCTAGTGAAACCCATCCCTTAACCAAAAATACATCAACAAATAGGCTCTGGATGGCCTATAACATCCAAAGAAATCATGCTACAACAAATACCTACATATCATCAAAATCATTTCCTATCTTGGGATCTTTGTTTTTAATATCACCCTTTTAGCATTAACATAACATAGAAAAAATGTAGCATGTCAAGTCAATATTTCGTTTGAGTGACAAGTACATTTTTAGTAGGGTCATGATAGAGGAGTTTGACAACCAATGTCACTGCAATCAAGGCACATAGAGGGCTTGGTTCTCTTGATTAAATTCAAGTTCCATACCCTCGTACATGACAAAATCCAATGGAAACATTGCAATCCCCCCAATCCTGAAATCCTGAAAAATGAATAAGTTTGCTGGATTTTAAGTGAGATCTAAAATTCTACTTTCTCCATATGAAATCTAATGAGGTCAGAACCACTCTCAAACATCTTGAGTCATTTCATGGTAATGTTAAAAATTTAAGTAAAAGGATGAAAATGAAAGATAAAGGAGACTGTCACTTTTAATTTAAGAATTTAACATTACCATGAATTTCATGTCAATAATAGGGCCATAGGTACGAATATCAAGCTACTATGGACATAGTATTACCATAGTTTTTTCTTTCTCGCTCCCACTCTCGATACTCCCACAATACTCTTGAACCTTTATTTCTCAAGCCCACTTGTTTTTTTCCTCCGTGTGGCCAATTTATTGCATAAACAAGACCTTATAATACACATTTTTTATACAACATATAAAAACCCTTTATCCCCCTATTATATGCTCAATATATTATTTAATTGTTTCCTCATTTTTTATGCCCCAATATGAATGCACGTGATATCGTATTTCTTTTTCAGTGAAGCCCCCGTGTAATAGATGACCATTCATTTACTTTTATGAGTTAGAATAGTCAAGTAATCGATGATATTTTCATGTTTAGGGAGTCTAAAAAGAGCCTAAATGTAACTCCAATATTTCTCTTTTTCGTAATTTTTAACGAGTCTAAAAAAGTGATAAAATTATACTCATATCACCAAGTTTCAATTTAATTAATGAGCAATAAAATACATAAATAGCTCGACATTTTCATTTAGGTTTTACAAGCATGAAAAGATAGCAAAAGGCGCTTGGGATTTTCTTGAGTTTAACGAGTCTTGAAAATAATAACGAAAATGGACTCATAAATAGTTTTCATTTTTATACAAGCTTGAGACACAAAAAAAGCTATGCTTGAGAGGTTTCATTTTTACAAAAGCTTGAAATAGAGAGTAAATTGTGCTTGGGAGTGGTTTTCATGCCCCCTCTATATCGACATAGGAACATGCCCCCAAGCTTCATTTCATTTTCCTGACTAGACTATTGGTTACTAATAGGCGGATGAAATGAAGGTTCATTTACGAGATCAGGGGAAAGACTCGACTTAATTAGGGGCTGATTTGTTTCATTTTTTAACGAGCTTGACAAAAGAAAATAACTATGATCATAATATTTATTTCTTTTTTTTTAATGAGGTTGACATAGTAAAATAATTATCCTCATGGAACTTTGTTTCATTTCTTAACGATCTTGACACAAGAAAAGGAACTCTACTCATGGAACTTTGTTTCATTTTTTAACGAGATTGACACAAGAAAATAAACTATGCTCATAAGGAATTGGTTCATTTTTAATGAGGTTTACACATTAAAAAACCAACTTCATCGGTATTTTTTTCATTTTTTAACGAGGTTAAAATAGTAAAAGAAACATCCTCACAGTGGCCTGGATCATGGCTTCCATTGGAAGAAACACATGCCAAGGGATACTTCCCAACCATAGCTTCCAAGATAGCTTCATTAGAAGAAAGAATAGCTCTATGGAAAGAAGACATGTGAAGACAATAAAAAGGGGTAAGAAAATCCATTTCAAATTCCCCCATAAGGTTCCCTATGTTAATTACTGTATCTAAGTCATAAGAAGTAGAGAAAATAGTGAGAGGCTCACTTGCATCGGTAACTGAAAACATGGGATTGGTTACCACATAATTAACCTATGGTGGGTTGGATACCACTTGCATATAAGGAAAATTAAGGCATGTCAGATGGCAGGTAGTCGAATCAAGACCAATAAATGAAAGTTGGTTAATCTTCACAATGTTTCCATTGTGAGGGAAAGAAATCACTCAAAAGCGTGTGGACATGGCAACTTTCATAGCATAGCAATAGTCTCATCCAAGGAGAAAATTGAAATCCAAGGGGCCTTGGACTACCATAAGATCAATACAGACAATATTTCCTTCCATAGTAATAGGTAACTTAGGAAGGATCCCTAAAGCTTCACTGATGGTTATGTTAAAAGACAAAATATTCTATGTAATAGGAATAAGCTGAGGGGAACACAAATCTTGCCAAGATGATGAGGATAAAATACTGGAAAAGGTACCTTCATCTACATTTGTGTGCCGTACATTCTTACCATATGCATTCACATTGATTTAGAAAGGGGTGGAAGAAGGAAGACGAGGTCCTGTCAGTCTACTCCAATCAAAGGAAATATACTCATTACTTGGAGGGGGGTCACTAGAAACATGTGAATTGCCCCCATGTGTATAAGAATATGAGGTAACAAGAAGAACCCAAGCGATATTAATTTCCCTCTCGAAAGGGAGAGTGGGATCGACCGAAGATGGAATCGAGTTGACCACTTGATCAACCAATGTCTCTACAACCTAAGTGATATGTGTTCTCTCCAATTGAAGAGTGGGATTGAATGTACTTGGAATTAGATCAATCACTTCATCAAGTAGAAATTTTATAGTAACCAGTTGGAAGTTATTGTTGTGAAACATTAAGTTTTTCCGACAATTTTGAGGCTTCATCCATATGAGGGAAAAGGTGACTATGATGAATCCCTTTGCATAACCTACAAGGAAACATAAATTTACCCTTTTTCTTAGGAACCTCACAATCACTAGTTGATGGATCAACAATAAGTTGATAAGAATTTTCTGACCATACTTCCAAGAATTTAGGAATAATAGGAAAATTGATAAGGAAGTGGTCAACCTTACATATCTTGCAAGGGTATTTGGGCTTGCATTGCATGTTGGAAGTTTCCTCAACATCACCAATACTTACAACCATGGTTGGTTGGTTGACTTCTTTCTTATCTTTCTTCTTCTTCTTATCCCTTTTTGCTTTTTCTTAGTCACCTGGTTACTAGCATCAAGGATTTTACTAACCGAAGAAGAAGAAAAGGAGGGACATGTTGGGTGAAGAAGGTAAAGGGTCAACATGAGGTTGGTGATGTTGAGATGGTGAAATTGGTTGAGGTGAAAAAATAGGTTGAGGTGGAATTGTTTGGGTATCTGGAATCAAAGAAGTTGAAAACAACCACAATAGTAAACCTACCGTGAATCGAGAAAGTGATAACATAGCCATATACGGAGGACTGACATTGGCAAAGTTAGGAAAATGGATAGGGTTCATGTTAAAAGGGGTTTATTTATCTGTAAATTCTGACATTGTTTTCATTAGATTCAACCTCGATAAATTTGTTACCAATATTAACAATTCAAAATCAGAATTCACATCTAAGGTATTTAAAAAGTAAAAAAAAAGCAAATAACATGTGCTAGTAAATATAAGGAGTCAAACCATGCTAAAAAACATTTCATAGTGAAATCACTAGTTGGTGATGAAATTCAATGTCGTGAAGATCAACGTAAAAAGTGGCTAAAGATAGAGTGGGTGGAACAAGGTACATTGACAACCTGCTTAATGTACACGATCTAGTGCAAGTAATCTTCATTTATGCCATCTTGAATGAATAATATCCTCCAAAAAGGTCCAATTGAGTCTAGCCAATGTATATTTTAGGTACAACAAAGACTTCCCCTCCATCATCACCTTGGCTAATATCCCTAAAATTATGGTATCTAAGGTTACCACTTAAGGCAATTTAACTTGGGGGGATAGTCGCAGATCGGACGTGTACACAAGGGAAAAGTAACAAATCTCAATCTCCTTGAAAGTTCCTCAACATGTTTAAACTAAGGTTTACTTCTAAGTGACTTCCAATTACCTTTTGACACTGTTTTTAATACATGTAAATCACTCTACCATAACCAATGAAGTGGGGTCGATCACTCCATTGGGTCTGACATGATATTGTTCTTAAATCTTTTGTAAGGGGAGATTCCCAAAGCCAAGTTGCAGTAAATGGATTTACTCCCTATCACAAGATTCTAATGTTTTTTTTCATTTGGAAAGTTAACTCATTTCCCTATTCCAAAACCCTACAATCTAATTTAATGTAGGTGGAAAAGAGCCCTAAAATAATAAAAAAATCTAATTTGATTTTATTAGCATTGTTTTTTAAAGTTGTTACTTACTCAAAGGGTAAATGGATGTAAAACTGATGGTGTTATGACTTGACTCAAAACTTTAATGCAATCGAACATGATATTGTAATCCTTTCATTTCAATGAATTGTAACTAAAATAAGGGAAGATGTTTCATTAACTTTTCAAGAATACAAGAATCAATGAATCATTTTGAAGATACAAATCAAAGAGAATGCATAATACATGATCCTTGGCTCTTCTTCGAGAAATGCACCTAAATTCCTAAAAATATAAGTTACAAGAAGAAAAATTTTGATCTTAACAACTTCTTAAATACCCAAAAACAAATAGTGAATTCTTCCTTCAATAAACACAAGCCATAATCTCAATTTGATGTAATGAGTTACAACTCACTATAACAAAAAGATTGTGTTGTCTCATAGAGATAAATAATCAGTATTCACTTTGAAAAAACAACAAACTCCTAATCACAAGTGCTACCTTGAAAAACCCTAAATTTGTCTGATACTAATGATTATTTGCAATTATGAAAACAAAGTACTTAATCTGATCTTTTGACATAAAAAAGGGCAGACTCAAACTATCTTAGAAATGATTGATCCTTCTTCTTATTAATTATCACATCACCAGGTCAAACCTTGAACCCTAATTTGAAAAAGTAAAGAATTATTCCAAAAGACAACCCAAAACATCAAATCAAAATAAAGAGGACATTTCTAGAAGGTAAATAAGCATAAACAAACATAGCAATCAAAAGTTGATGGACTCAACAGTGAGAAATCTTAAATTTAAAAAAAAAATTGCATTTGCACAGGAAATCAGTATAGTTCAGTGCGTATACGCACTATTTCTAAAATCATAGTGCATAGAAGTACGCTTTGTAACCAAAGATAAAGTGCGCACGTTGGAAACATTTAAGAAAAAATAAAAATAAGCCAAACAAATCATAAAATCCAAACATTTAATATTTTTCAAACACTCAGAGAAGGCTAGGACAAAAGGAACTAAAGTCAAAACAAGGAGATGATCGATAATGAGATGTTTCCGAGTATGGTCGCTAATTTGTTATGAAGACTAGCCCCTACTACAGGCAAGATGGATCTCGTTAAATCTCAAATTAAATCTAGTAACAAACAAGAAAATAAGTGCCACCTTTGATTGAAACAAGTAATATGCAAGGGATCACTTACCGGTTTAACGAAGTACTTGTTGAAGTCCTTTCAATGCCTTCCACAGTTGGATTCTCCTTGATGATTTAGAGACCATTTCAAAGCTTTCTAAAACTTCTCCATGATATTTTGAAGGAGATCTACATAGAAAGAAACACACAATGGATCAAAGCATCTATTATATAGAATGAAAGATAAATGATATAATTAACTCAACATATACCATAAATTGAATCAATAACTAATCATAACCTATGTGAGTAATCAAAGAATCTCACAAATGATATCAAAATAGACATGATTAGGAAAGAAAAATTGCTTTTTTATTGAATAAAATAGAGAACAAACTTACAACCTAAAAGCCTTGATGTTACAAGCCTCCTCCCACAATCTCCAACCTTCTCCTTGGATGAAAATCCTTCAAGCCGTATTTATGCAGCATAAGCCTACCTTCAATGGTCCTCCTCAATCCTTTGGCCTGTGTTTGATTTATAGTCCAAGAGGAGGAGGTTTTGGATCCTCATCCTAAGGAATAAAATCCACAAATAGTGGGATAGGGGATCCACGAAGAGAGGGAAGTAGCTCCATGATGGGAGGGATCAAGCTTGAGTAAGCATACATTTAAAGTTGTTAGTTGGGAAATATTCGACTAACAAAGATTCTAGACTTTACTTTTTATTTTTTACTTGCATTGAGTCATGTGGGAAGGCCACAATGTAAGACAAAGCACACTTTTACACGACTTCTAATGGTCTCTTCTGCGTATGCGCAAAAACTGGCTAGGGAATTGCACAAGAAGTCAAAAATAGGTTTTTGGGCCTAGAGATCCAGGAATTTAATTCTCTATGGGATTGTTTAGGTTATAGCCTTGTAGGGGGATGCCTTGGAACACTTTGATGGATAACAAAAGATCCAAACTAATGGTCATCTACCTAATGAGACAAAATGATATGTAACAAGCAAGCCTTAAGTTGCCAAGCAGGACACCAACCAAGTTGTCAGCTCAACATGGCTAGGAACATGCATGTGCTATGAACATCCACATAATTTGAATGTGCAAGCTCTCAATATGCACACATTCCTCATAAGAAATTTTATATATGCACTCATAGCCCCATGTTTTACCGAATTGGGATTGCACATTGTGTTTTGGGAGTCATTGAGCAAACTTATTTCTTCTTGAACAACTTCAAGCATATTTGTCTTTGGTGTCCAAGTGAGCATTCTAATTATTTTTATTTTTGGTTTTTATTTTTCTTTTTTCTTTTTTATTTTTAATTTTGATTTAAAATTGTAAAAAACAACCAAATTAATACTGTCAACACAATCATTATATTGAATTTTAGGGAAATTGGATAATATGGAACCTAATGAAATCCAGACCCATTATCACCAAACCGAAATTTGGAAAACCCAAAGCCACCATAACCAAACCAAAATTTAGAACACCCAAACCCACCATCACTAAACCAAAAACCAAACCCAAACCAAGAACCAACAAATCCAATAGATGAAATTGATGCATCCTAGCTACATTGAGGACATTGATACATGATCTCCAAGACATTAGAGATTCACACGAGTGTCTCTTGCAAGGACTTTAAACTCAATTGTATCATTAATTTCCAATGCCTAAAGCTGGCTAACCAATATTTTTGACTTACAGGGTCATAATGTATGAACATTATAGAACCATTCTAAATAAAGACCAAATTAGAAACCTCAACATTAATAAAAAATATTTTTTGTTTTTGTTTTTTACCTAAGACACAACAACCCAATACTAGTAACCAAAACAAGAATTTGTATGGATTGGTGCACTTATAAACCATGTGTATTCAATTGGATGGATAGGTGGTTTACGATATTCAATAAAACTCCTTGTAATAATAAGGAAGTACCTTTATACTTCTTCAGGAAGTTATAAACATAGTTTTAGCTAGGACTCCATGTCAACTACTTTAACATGGGGAAACTCTAAACAGTAGGTCGTGGGTATCCATAAGATAGACAAAATGATAGATGCAACCTAGCACTAGGTCCTCATCCACTTAGATGAAGGCTTAATTCGATACCCAACATCCTCCAGTTATGGATACCATTGTTGAGACTTAGATGTCGCTAACTTCATTAACTCACATTCTAGTGCAACATGATGTCTTGGTGGCATCATCATGAGAGGAGCCACCACCCACTAATTCTTTTGGTGGGGTAGGGCCATTTGACTTTAGAATAGGGGTTGACCAACAAAGGCCACATGGAGGCTCACTTAAGCCTCACAGATATACCAACTACGAGAAATTTTTTTATGGCCAGATGGAGGGTAGCACGCAACATAACTTTATGGAGGATTATATATATTATATATATAATATATATAATATATTATTATTATATATATATATATATATAATATATAGAATGAATGAACTTGGTTGTGCAATACACCGATTGAAAGAACATACTTGGTTATGCAATTGATCCAGACTTATGCAAGAATGAAATACAATACAAATATAAACATAAACATAGAGATGCAACATAAATAAATCTTCATTTCATTTATATCAAAGAACTTAAAGGTGCTTACATACAAAATGGAAATAAAGTAGCTTGGGCGATGGTAGCTTATCTCTGAGAAGAGATGCAGTAGCTACATGCCTCTGAATTTTTTTACAATGAGGCTTGAAGGCATATTTATTATTGAGAAATAATGGAAAACCTTAAAGATTCGAAAACCTAACCCTAGGAGATGAACCACCAAAACTGTGGGCTCCATTGGGGTAAATTGGTACATCAACTTCTTGGGGTTATAACTTTGGCATACTATCTTTGTTCATGCACACGATGTCTCGTTAGAAATATATATATGAGGACTACAACTTTCGACTATAAATGTCAATTAAAGACTCATGTTTTCCCATTTTCCATAAAACGTCCTTTAGGGCCTCAAAATGGCTCTGGAAGTTCAAGACCAAAAGAACTAGCAAAATTAGTGAATTGTGCTACAATTAAGGAAATTGAAATAAACAATGGTGGGGGTCCAAGTGGAATAGTTGGGTGGCCACCAATATCCACCTAGATCAGTCCTCCCCCCTTAGGAAGCAATGGTCCCCATTGCATTGACTGCCTCCATGAGATGGGGAAGCTTCTACTGAAATTGGTCCCTTGTGAGCCACTTGCCTTGGTGCAGGAGTTGGAAATATCTGACAACCTGATACAGTTGGATATTCTAATACTGAGTGGTCTTAATATGCGTGTCCATGATTTGATCATTTGTGGCCTGTTTCATGCAATCTGGGTTTAGCTCTGATGGCATGAGTTGTTCTGCAATGGCTGATGTGTCCAGTAATGGTGGAAAGTATGGTTGAAGGTAGTCGACATTGAACACTGGGTGCAGGCTAAGGAATAGTGTAATGCAAAGCTCGAAAGCATTGTCTCCTACAACTTTAGTGATGGTGTAAGGCCCATATCGGACTAGGTGAAGCTTGTGATGGGCCCCAACGAGGCACTCCTTCTGCAAATGTAACCAAACTTTTTCTCCCACCTGAAACTTGTGTGGCACCCAATGTTGATCATGATGCTATTCGTACTTAGAATTTTCTCTATTAAATATTTAATGGACCTACTAGTGGATGTGCTGAATGCGTTCAATGAAGCTGGTATCTCTATTAGCTTCAAACTGGACATGAGCCAAATATTCCTGAGTAGTTGCAAGTGGTATGGAAACATCAATGTGACATAGTGGCTAGAATCCCAGCCCCACCTGAAAGGGGTTATGGCTTGTTGAGGTGTGGAGACATTTTTTATAACTATGTTGGACATAGAGGAGGATTTCATACCATTTTCATGGATTCTTCGAGTTGAACATGCGTAGGATGTGCATGATCATATTGTTGATGAAATCTGTTTGACCATTAGTTTTGGGATGGAAGGCCATGGAATTAGTGAGCTTGGTATCCAACAACAACCAAAGGCTTGAACAAAATGTACTTAGGAACCCGATGTCCTGATATGAGATAAAGGAATGTGAAATCCAAAAGTGTACCCATACTTGTTCAAAGAATATTTTGGTAGTGGCTTCTACTGTGATACTCTTCTTGCAGGCCACTAGAATGGCCATCTTAAAAACTTTGTCGATGACCATGAAAGCACATTCATTGCCATGCTTAGTAGAAGGAAGGCTCGACATGCAATCCATGGATATGGATTCCCAGGGCCGACTAGGAGTAGGCAGAGGAGTATACATGCCTTGCTTCTTGATTTTAGGTTTGGAAATCAAACAAGAAGTGCAATATCTAATGTATGTCCCAACATCCTATTGAAGGTTCGACAAATAAAATACTTCTGTAGTAGTGCATTGTTTTTTCTACCCAAAATGTCCAATGACCTGACTGTAGTGTGCCTCCCAAATCATCTTGGATCATTCACTTGAAGGAACACAAAGGTGTCCCAGGTGGCATAATATTGCTTCTTGGAGGTGAAATTATGGAACTTTATTGCCTTCCAGGAGCATCTCGTATGTGGTGCTAAAATCTGGATCACTCTTGTAAAGATGCAGGCATTGCAAAGTCTCGTGTCCATAAGAGTCAAGGAAAGTGGTCAACACCATAATCGGTGGTTGGTAAAGGCAGTTTACAACATTATTGGTGATACCCTTCTCTTATTTAATGTTAAAATGGAATTGTTTCAGATAGGTGGACCATTTCTAATGGTGATCATTTTGCAACTTTCCTTGTGTCTATATGAACTGCATGGGTTAGTGATCTATGTGGATGATTGTTTCCTTCCCTAGAATGTAATGCTTCTATTGCCAGCATGCCTACATAACAGAATATATCTCTTTTTCATAGGAGGGATACTTTCAGACTGTATCTGAAAATGTCTCATTGTGATATGCATCCAGATGCACCTGTTGAGTAAGAACTGCACCAATAACATAGTTAGAGGCACCTGTCTCAATTTCAAATGGTTGTGGTAGGTTTGGTAATGTGAGCATTGGTTCAGAGTAGAGGCGATGCTTCAACTTGGAAAACACATTCTATTTGGATTCATACCAAAAGAGATTTTCTTTCGCTCCACCCTTAGTGACTTGACTCAAAGGCCAAGTGATATGAGAGAATCCCAACACGAACCTGAAATACAAATTAGCAAGACCCAGCAAATTGCGGAGCTCTATTAGAGTGATTAGGGATGGCCAATCCTAAATAAATTTTATCTTGGTTGGTTCCATATCCACACCCCTTTCATTAATGATGTACCCTAAATATTGAACTTGGGTGATACCAAAAGTGAATTTCTCCAAATTGGCACACAATTTTTGTTATTACAGGGTTTGGAGGACCTGTCGAATATGGTGTAGGTGCTCTTCCCAACTTTGGATGAAGATCAGGATCTCGTCCAAATAAACTACCATGAAAAAGTTGGTCAAGAGCCATAGGATATCATTCATCAGCCTCATGAAGGATGTGGGGGAACTCTTCAACCCGAAAGGCATGACCAACCATTCGAATAGGCCCTCCTTAGATTTGAAGGAAATATTATACACATCAAAAGGTTCAATTGGTACCTGGTGATAACCAAACTTCAAGTCAATCTTGTTGAAATATTTAGCCCCCTTGAGATGGTCCATAAGGTCATTAATCTGTGGGATTGGATACCTATTCCGGAAAATGATCTTATTCAACATGCGATAGTCAATATAAAGCCTCCAAGTTATGTCCTTCTTCTATACCAACACAATGAGGCTCCCACAGGGTGAGGAACTTGGCTTGATGTGCCCTTTCTACAATAGCTTCTGAATCTACCTCTTGATTTCATCATTCCTCAGAACAAAGCACTGATAGATTGATCCATTGGGTAACGACATGCCCCAGGTCATATCGATGGAGTGCTTGACCTGATAGTGTAGGGGTACCCTTGTGGGTGAGATGATGATGTCCCTATACTCCTCCACAACCTTGTCCATCTGTTGCTGCTGTGCGGAGGATTATTGTCTAGAGGCTATGGATGAGGCTACAATCGTCCTCTTGCTTTGAGGGTGAATTATAAGGAAGAAAAATTTCCTGGTACATGAAATGATCTTAATGCATTGTTTAGCAGAGACTAAAGAAAAGGTGATAGGCTACACCACCTTTGGTATCCCTTACAATGTATGAACCAAATTAATAATAACAGAATGAGGTCTAGAATCATATACAAAATTATGCTTCCAAAGGTATGTTTGGCCTAATAAAAAATCATAGAATTCTAGAGGGGAAGCATCGCATAATACCTCATCTGTGTAACACCCTCCTCCCACATTTACCCAACCTAAGCATTCCACCGGGGTAAACATGTGATGAAGAGTTACTATGATATGATCAACCTCCTATATCACCTTAAGCAAGTGGAATCGACAAAAGAACACCTTATTGACCTTCCTCAGGGGCTACAAGACCCAAAAGAGCTAAAACACCCCTCCAGGTGCCCAAGCCTTGAATCAAATTTCTTTTTCACTTAAAATACCCCCAGTTTATCCAATGACATGGGCATGCATGAGATTGGGACCCTCCAGTCACTACCACAATTCCTACAAGGGAGAGACTGCAATATTTTTCAACCATTTATGTGCGAAAGGCTATGAGATTTAAGCCACGTTTGTAGGGCTAGTCTCCAACCATTACTTGGAACTTGATGAGACTTTCCAAGGCAATAAATGACACCAAGAAAAAGGCTCTAACATAAAACTTGATCAAGAGCTTGACCTAACCAAGCCCAACCATGACAGTTATTTCATCAAACATATCACAAATATGAAATCTATAGGTTTCAACAACAAATCTAAGCATAGGGGTCTCATACTTATCTCAGAATCACTAAGAAGTATTGATGCCTCATCACAATAACTGTATTACAATCTATTAAGCCATACATTCATTATAGATTCAATGGTTAACCAACACATTGTGAGATCCATACATTATCACTGTCATAAAACTCAGTCATAACCAACATATAACCAACAGAAATATCAAGGACATAACAACCATATAAACCACATATAAACAAGTATATTTACCCATATAATACCAAGTAGAAGAATCTCTTTATCACGAGTTCAAAGGCCAACCAGGTTTGGAAATTCCACGTTCCACCCAACCATAGATTGGCTGAACCAAATCTCTCTTCAGTCAATCACCCCCATGCCTATTCCAAGCATGAATGTGGGATCTCATAGAAAAAATCCATCAAAACAAAACCAGGGATTCCAGAGGAAAAACCACCTCAACCCTTAATGAGTGAATCCACCTCACAATCGAATATCACTAACCATCACAAGATTGGTCTCTACCTAAGTTGGCTCCAGAGCGTTTGGTCCAACCAAGGCTCCGGGACTAGTTTCTAAACCCACAGTTGTTGTCGGGCTCTATAGCATTTATTCAACCAAGGCTTCAAGACTAGTATCTCAACCCACCAAGGGCTCAATAACGTTTTTCCAACCAAGGCTAAAGGACTAGTAACTCAACCCAAGTTGTTATAGGGCTCCAAAGAATTTTCCCAACCTCCATGAACTAATAATTCAACCCAAAGCCAAAGGAACATGAGAACCAACCAAAAAGCAAAAGGTAAAGACTCCCACAACACCATGGATATCTAGGAAATGGCAAGGCTAGGAAAAATCTTTGTCAATCTATGCAATCCTCCATGCTAATGACAGACCATGACCAAGAAACCACATACATATGCCATGCATGCAGAAACTAGTAAGGAAATCATACATGCAACTTGGTACTTGCAAGAAAAACCCATTGTAGTTGCTGATCCTGATGTCCTCTTACACTTTCCTCTTTTTCATTTGCTTTCTTGCTCCAAATTTCAAGTATGACACACTCCTCCAAGTGTGCTCCAAGAAACTCTAAGTGTCAAAGAGTATGAGAGAGAGAGAATAGAAGGGATCTCCACTAAAACCTCTCAAAAGCTACCAAGTGATCCTCAGAATCCTTTTTATCAATGAAGCCTCTAATTTATTCATTTTCCTCCTCACATGCAACCTCTGACCTTTCACCTTCCTTTTCTCCTAATTTCCATTATTTTCATAAGTAAAATTCCAATTAATGCCTCTTCCCTTTCCAAAGCCTTTGTCATTGCCTTTGCCAATTTTCCTTAGCCATAATAAACTAAAGTGAACACCCACTAGGATATTTTTCCCACCATTCATCTTGGAATACATGTCCCATGACCTTGGTATTATATTTTTTTTACATGGATTTTTAACTAGAGTTGTTACAATCTGTAATGTGCTTGATGT
Organism: Pinus taeda; assembly: GCA_000404065.3. Classification (NCBI taxonomy): domain Eukaryota; kingdom Viridiplantae; phylum Streptophyta; class Pinopsida; order Pinales; family Pinaceae; genus Pinus; species Pinus taeda. The sequence continues at coordinate 50,233 of APFE030573840.1, read as the reverse complement.
TATAAGGAAGGCCACACTGTTGGCTAACACAGAGATCTCGCCCTTGGAGCTGCCCGATGGTGTACGACTATGGGTGCAACATTGTTGGCAGCTTCAATATATTAATGAACTTGACTGAGATCATGTTCTTTTAGCTCCGACTGGAATAAGCACTCCCCCTGCTCAGGATCCTCAGGTTCTGCCTTTTGGAGCTTTTTGGTGGCTACTGTCACAGTGGGTTTTGCATCAATGAGCTACTTTGCCTTATTTGATCTCTTGTTTGGTTCTAGCTCAGAATTAGAGCATGCATCCATCTCTAATTCTTTTAGCTTAGCCACTAGCGCCTACTTTACATGACATTTGTTCGTGTTATGAGTGGGAGTTTTATGGAAATTGCACCACTTGTTGGTTTCCGTCTTCACCTTCCAATTATTCTTGGCTTGTGGCTTCGAGGATTTGTCCTGGGGGATCGTGACATAGCTCTACCCTTTGTTCTGTGGTCTTGGAGGCACCTATGCTTTTCTTTGGGTTTGTAGATACAAAGTCTCACTTCTTCTGCTTGAATTTCTGCTCAACCTTGGTAGCATATTAGTATTATTCAACAAGTGAGGAGATGTCCAGGAACTCCATTTCCTCTTGAATATATGTTTTGCGAGAAATTGAGGTACTTTAGCAATAGATGCTTCACAGAATCTTTGATACCCAACTTTGTGCATAGGGTATGGAAAATATTTGTTAGCTCATGCACATATTGATCCCTTTTCTACTACAACATTGTATATTGTATGTAATTATCTTCATAGCTCCTAAGAGGGTAATATTGTTCCTTGATGGCATCTCAGAAATAATTCCAAGTGGTGGCAGCTAAAAACAACGAGGGTTCCCTCTCATACTTATGCTCAAAGTAGGTTTCCCACTAGTCCTTTGCATGGGGGGAGGATTTGAGGAGTGCAAAATTTATCTTCTCCCTATTAAAAAATTCATGAATCGAAAAGTATCTTTCCAACAGATTTAACCATTTTTCTATGACATATGCATCTATCTAGCCTTCAAATATGGAAATGTCAAAGTTGTCTTGTACCTTAAAGGGAGTGGTGCCTCTAGGGTGGCTGTTGGATGAAGATGCGTCACCTATTGGTATTCGTTGAAGGATCTGGGAAAAGTTGTCCATTATCGCTTTCCTTTGTTGCTTGAGGGCCTCTTCAAACAATATTTTAAAAGGATCTCCTACTCCCTCGTATTTCTTTCCTTCCGCCATGGGAGGCCGTCGGGGTTAGTGAGGCCAGTCTTGCAGGGTTTAACCATTTCAAGTCATAACTCCTTATACCCCGACCTCATTCGGGACATGCATAGAAAAACAAAGAAAGGGGAGACTGCTCTAATACCACTGATCTGGACTTATGCAGGAATGAAATAAAATAAAGATACAAACAAAACATAGAGATGTAACATAAATAAATCTCCATTTCATGAATATCAAAGAAATGAAAGATTCTTACATACATAATAAAAATAAACTAGCTCATGCGATGGTAGCTTTTCTCCGAGAAGAGATGTGAAGGCTACATGCCCCTGAACTATGTTATAACGAAACTCAAAAGCCTATTTATTATTGAGAAATAACGTAAAACCCTAAACATCCAAAAATCTAACCCTAGGAGATGAAGTGCAAAAATTGTGGGCCCCATTGGGGTAAATTGGTACATCAACTTCTCGAGGTCGTAAATTTGGCATAAGATCTTCGTTTGACATGCACGATACCTCATTAGAAATATCTATCCGAGGGCTACAAAGACGTGAGGCTATAAACCATCCAGCAAGCGTCAGCTCAGTGCGCTACTGACCTTTGTGCAGTTCGAGAATAGTTGGAGGGACTCCGTGCCATGATCGCCACGCCAATAGAGTGACTCGAGGGCAAGTCACGATGTTTGTGTTGGGGGCTTGTTGGGCATGGAATCCCCCCCAAGGCATGTTTTGGGCTCAAATCCCAAGTTTTGACCTAATCTTGTTGTAAAGCTCTGCGAATTGCAGACACGAAGCGCGAAAAGTATGATAGAGTCATAGGGTTGTCTGCCCTAGTTTTGTAATGTAATGTTGGCCTACCCATGGTTTGTGGACCATGGGATTGTATAAATAGAGTGATGATATAAGTGTAAAAGAGAGGAGAAGAGGGGAGGAATGACAAGTCTAACTGATTGAGTCGCAAGTGTAAAGTGTGTCTTTGGGTCATAGGGTAGGAGAAGGCTTTGCAGCTAAGTGCGCAGACCCTTGCAGCTAAGTGCGTAGGGCGGAGTTGAGTTTGTAACCAAAGAAGGAATTAATAAAGAGAATTTTGTTATCAATTTGTGTATTTAGTCTTGGGTTAATGCATGTTTGATATAAATTGAAATTATATTGTTCAGTATAACTTAAAGCACGCAAGTAGGCTAAAATAATCAACTAACATTGGAATATCAGTAAGGACTTGGGTAATAACACAGAAGTGTAGCATTTGGCCCTCAGGTATGGTTACACAAAGGCAGTATATTAGGCTACGAGGTACAAGAAAGTGTGTGAACTAACTTGCGCCTAGGGTCGAATCACGGATCACTTGAACTCATTAGACATCTCTAGGGTGTGGAAACTTGGTTCTAGCACCCTCCCATACTACTTCAGGTGAGACTTTAGTTTGCACTCCACGGACTATTGCTGAAATGGCCAGTAGTACCAACATTTGTTTGGCTAAATCAACTCTGAACCTGGATCAGGCCCCTATAAGCCAACAATCTACAGATGTGTTAAAGTCTTTGAAGTTATAATTTTCTAGATTCCACATTGTCGCTAGACCTCCAGATAGACCAAAGGCATTAATTGCACATAAGTTCTAGGTTAGACATGTTACACAATATTTTATCACACCTCCTATTCACTTCTTGTTCCACATCCCGAATTGCCAAAATGTTGACAATTATGAAGTATATTCATCATGCAATACATACTAAAACATCCCTGAAGAATGGAAGAAACACTGCCTTGAGACAATTTTGGAGAAGGTTAACTGAAAACCTAAATTTCAAGACCAGTGCTCTTTTTTCCACTGCGTTCCTATGCTGATGGTAGGTTGCATTGCTTTGACCTAGCATTGCTAGTGTGGGTTTTGATATAAAAACCCACGTTGAACCCACTTTGGCAAGTTTTCTTAAAATGGAGGAGAAAATTTATATGCTGGAAACTTCAAGAAACAACAAGTTGGATGCTTTAGGGTAGGGATATGGTCAAGCTATCTCATTTGGAGCTCTTGGGCCTACCTTTAAGGGCCTTCCACTTTAGATGTGTACCTTCCTCCCTCTTTTTTGGATCCCTAAATCCCTCCCTTCCTATAAATCAAATCCCTTCCATCCCCAAATGGTTCGTCATTGATTGCCTCCATTCCTATGCTAAGATTATGCCTAAATGATGCCCATCTAAGTTGGAGGAGTGCTTGAAGAGTCTTGGCTTAGACTTGGACATCCACCAAAAGGAGTTCACCAACATTAAGGTAATGGTTGTATGCTTCCCTTTTTGATTCATTAATATATACATCTGGTGTTCACTTTTCATAAATGTCTAAATATTTATGTATTTAGCTTGATACTCCTTGATCTATCAAGTAGTTTATGTTTTATATATACTATGTATTCTGTCGTATCTTGTATTGTCCTTTGATCTCTTTTGCAAGTACTCGGACGTAAAGGAAAAAAAGGAGTGAGTCTGGAAGCTACGAGATCGAAGCCATCACTAAAAGATTGAGAGATTAGCATTTGAGCAAGGTAGGTTTCTCCTTCTCTTTGCATTTTTAAACATAAGCTAGGAAATTTTGCATTAGTTTGTTTAGTTTGTTTCTAGACCCACTCATTGGGTTAGAGAGATAGGCTATGTCCGTAGAGGGGATTTATCTTTACAACAGGACAAATATGTAGAACATAGCCCCACTTCTTATCTTTAGTAGTCATTGTTTCTTGATTCAACACAATTTAGGGATTATGTAAGCTAATTACTTTTCAGGGATCTTCTTTTTGGGCCGATCCCAATCCCTTAACATTGAGAGACATAATGTACATTGTGGAAGGTCCATGTCGGAAGGCTCTACTCTAAGGATCTGATTTTTTGTGGGAGTTTCTTCATTGAGTCTATACCTGGAGGATAATGGGGTGATTGGAAGTGGGTGGATGATTGGAATATTTTGGAATTGAACTAATAAGTTGGATGGGGAAATGAAGTAGTTTTCAAATTTGTTTATTTTTGTTCCCTTCCTCTGGTGAGTGGTCACATTTTTTAAATCAGATGGATGAGGAGGATGGTCTACTGGGTCAAAAAATGATTTTTTAACTGTTAAGGGATCCAATGTAAATTATGTCTACCTAGATAGTGTCTCGAATTCCAAGTCCTTTGAGAATGGAGAGAAAATGTGTCCAGATGGGGCCCCAAATTTGAATGGGGAGGAGAATATATGATCAACAAGATTTTATGGTTCAAATGGAGGGACCAGATTAGTTCCCTTATGAGAGGGTTTAGGTTTATTAGATAACAGTGTAGATAATGGAAAAAAAATTATGGAGGAGGAAGATTTAATGGTCAGGTTAAGACGAAGGGTTTTTATGTTTCATGTGATTGCTTTTTGAAATTCCGCTAGAGAGAGGAGGTATTGTACCAATAATTATGAGGACATGCTTATTGGATGTTAGATGAATGGAGTGATTTTTAGGTGGGACATTTCTCAGAGGAGGGGGTTTTGAATGGGAGGAATAATTTGATTTGGAATTTAGAGATGGAAGGGTGTCCAAACAATCATGTAGAATGGTGGAATGTGCCAGGAAATCAACACGTCTCACAACAATATTGGAAGATTATTAACTAACATGTATTTCTGGGAAAACATGCATTAGATGTCCCATTGCATGACATCTCAAACAGCAGAAAGGTATTGACCAATAGTCAACAATTTGTCTATGAGAACATGAGCCCTAATATAGGTCGATTTCTTCCAAAAGTCCCCCTGGCAACGATCGTTCAATCAACGCCCATGCAATGTTTTTAATCATCCCTCCAAATATGATTTCATCAAGGTAATATAATTTTCCAATTTTGTTTGCAATATCCGTGATAGCTTTCTGCATCCATAGTTCGGAAGTCCTAGTAGTTTGGCCCATAGAATGCTCCTCTAAGGAGTGTTTGTTGCAGGGTCAAAACCAAAGGTCCACTTCTAGAGTGACAAGTATCCATGACCTAAACCCATGGTGTGTCTTTGATAAGGTTTGCATCCTTTGCAGTGAGGAAATGGAAAGCAAACCAGCCATTTTTGAGAGCACTGATTCTTGACTGGTATTTAAGAAGTGGCTTCCACCCTGTTTCAGCCCATTTCTTCATCTGGGCACCATTCATACGACAAGAAACACATTGACCAATGAAGGCTTGATTTTTCAATTTTGTTGATTCTTCACAATATCCCTCCACTTCAATGACCAGTCCAATTTTTTGAGGGTTGACTTTGATAGGTTTTTGTTGGTGGGAGTGTTGTTTTCTTTCTGTAGCTTTGTTGTTGTCCGGCTATGGGATTTTTGATTTCTCAACATATTTTGAGTTCCTGTATTATTCCTCAGCCTAGACCATGATATCTATCAAGAGAGCATCTTTCGGAGGAGATGGAAATGATAAATTTTCCATTTTGTTTTATGATTTAACAGCCAATCCCAGAGTTTCAAAGTTTTATTGTAATATGATTTTCAAGGGCTCAGATGATATGGAAGGCTCCACTTCCTTACTTTCTCCACCATTCTCATCCATTTATTTCCCAGACTCGGATGCACAGAAGCAAAATTATCACAACTTGACCATCTCTTGAGTTGTGATTTGAAGACCTGGTCTCCTTGTACTATACCAATTCTGAAACCGAACCGCAACAGAATACAAACCCTGCTTTGTTCGACTACTTGTCAAGTAATCCTCTATGTGAAGTTGTGGCCACATATTTTATCCTTTTCCTAGAATTTTCACCACCAATCTTGTGTGCACTATCCTCCACATAAATAGTCTAGTTTCTACATCGCCAATCTTATGTGCACTATTCTTCACATAAATGTCCAGTTTGTGCACTGACCAGGGCAAGAAATGGTTTATGTGGCCCACTTTGATACGTCAACAGTTATGCAGGTCATCAGTTAGCATGTATGGTTATCCCAATAGTTGTCCACTTTGTATACTATCAGAGGTTTTCTTGTGATGGATTGAGAGATACTTGAAGAATTTGGCACCAGTAGTGTGATCTAGGATGTTTTGTAAACCATTATTGGTTGACTACAGGCAATTTTTCAGGGCCCCACCACAAACTTAGAAGATTGGTTGAAGTGATTCTGAAGTTAGACTTGTATATGGGTTATCTAGAGAGTGTGAGGTCCTTTTCACAACTAAAGGAATATTTGGACTTGTCTATTGGATCTCCAGATTCTTTTGTAGGTGGATTAGGTACATCAACCCCACCTAATTATTTAATGCCTGTAATTCAAATTTTGGGGGAAAAACAGAGTGTATTCACTGATGAGCCCCAAAAATGAGTAATTATATGGGCTCGTTTAGCCTCCTAATTTGACTTAATCCACCATTCTCATTAGTTTATTGCATGTTTTTTATTATATTTATGCAAATAGAGTGAATTGGGTTAGTCATTATGCCAACAAGTCTAATGTGTGCTTTATGCATTTTTTTTGGTCAATTTTGAGACAAAATCAAAGGTTTAATGAGCACTTGGTAGCCAAATTCGTGGAAGAACAAGGGAGAGGATTTATAGGAATGTGTCCCCTTCATTTATGAACCCTTACCTCAAATTCTCCAATCAAAAACTTGGAGCACAAGGGGCAGCCAAGCAAGTCAAGTAGGATTGTTGTTAACTACAAGTTTTGGCAGCCAAGTTCCTAAAGTTTAGGAGGGTTGTTGGGGTCCTCAATTTGTATAAATAAGAAGGCTTAGGGCCTCATTTCAGTTAGTCAGTTTTTAGTCAAGAGTTAGTCATATTTTAGATAGATTGTAGTTAGATTTAGTAAGTAGGTTAGCACTTTAGTGCTACTCTGTATCAACACATTTTCGAGCTTTTTCTTGTAGACAGTTTTTGGGATGTAACTATTATTTTTTTATCAATAAAGATGAATCCAGCTTTGCACCAGCTCTAATATTTCTTAGGAGGCTACAGTGGGCCCAACCCAAGTGCCAATACCTCCTTTTTGCACTTTTATGTGCCTTTGCTGCATTCATAGAATAATTTGTGTTATTTAGATTAAAATCTTGCTTTGTTACTTAGATCGTTTTTGATGATTGAAATAGCTTTTCATGCTTCAAGTTGATTTGATAGTTTGGTAAAGGAAAATACCTACAAAAATGGCACCAAGAAATCCTTGATCTCATCTCTCCCTCCTTGGGACCATGAGTTGAGACCAAGGCATACTTGTTGCCACAAAAACACTGTTTTTGCCTCTTCATGCAATTGCTAATGTTAGATTTTTAGTTAGGAAAGTTGATACCGGTTGTAATTGCATGTTTAGAACCCGTTCTTGCTTAGTTTCCACAATTATCTTGCATGAATTTCTGCCAATAAACTTCTGTTCATCATATTTCTGGTTTGTAGGTCAACGTAGGTCAAAATAGCTAGATCTCTGGTTTTTCTAGTCTTTCTTTGACCAGTTTTGAGAAATAGTGTGCAGAGCATCTGAAATACCTCCCTGTCTATCCTTCCTCCATCATACCACCTACTCCAACCCATAATTCTATATTCCTTCCCTTCTTTCGCCACCCTTTTCCAATTTGACCTAATTCCCATATCTTTATGCAACCTTGCTCCCTCCATCCTTGAACAACTCCAATCACCTTAATCACTCCTTAGCCTCATTCACCAGGTCCTAGACCCCTTAACATCCTTATCCAACCTCCATTTCCACTTTCCCACCATTTTTTTCACCATCCACCCTCTAAAATCCTCTTTCAGAACATCCTGTAGAAACATCCTGTAGAACATCCTGTAGAACCCCTGCAGACTTCCTGTAGAAGCTCACATGAGTATTTTTTCAAGATCTGATCACTATGAAACTCTCTAGAAGGGTGCTAGGGACTCCTTAGGCCCTCTTCTCACCTTCCTAACCTCCTGCAAGCACCTACCCCATTTCCTTTCGCCGATCAACCTCTGCACAGTGAAAAACAGTTAAAGCACATGCATAATAATTCTACCAACTTACTCAAAAATACAAAAAGATGTTTTTCCATATTTTATTGTAGAAGTAGCTTAGTCACATGCATTTTACCTTTATAAAAGTTAATGGCATCCATTTCCACCGCTTTAATCTCTTTTCTTGCACCAGTAGGGTTAGTCAGTAAAACTAGGGTTTGCATTTCCTTTTAGCTTTCAGCTTCTTTCTGCAAGTAGACTAGCCTCTTTTGAGTTAGCTTTCGTCCATCACAGTTAAAAGCTTCTTCTAAGAGTTAATAGAAGTTGGCTTAAGCTCCTAGCAGACTTGTGCCAGCTGATCAAGTGACAACCACGACAAGAGCTAGTACTTGTGCATATAGCACCGTCGCTTCCAAGTTTGTTATGAACTACCGAGTTGATAAAAGTAAAGAAGGGAGCCCTAGGAGTTGCAGAATTATTGCTGCAATACTGGAGCCCACCATTCACTATAGTGCAGCTGAAGCATCAACCATTGTTCGAGCTCCCTGGCTAGGAGAAAGAAAATTTTTTAATCTTCCTAAAAAATGTTATCTTTGTTTTGTTAATACCCTTCCATTATATTTTTCGTGTAGAAGGAACAAATTTGACATCATTTCAAGTTGAACCATAGTTATAAATATCTGTGATTCGAACTAAATAATTATCTCGTGTAATATTCATGTTTGTCAAGCAATGCCTCTCCCCAAGTGCAAAACATTCTTACTGAGCAGAGATCCAAATTTTGGGGGCAAATGTCCTGTGTCAATGCATCTTTGTCTACAAAAAACTCAACACTTCCATATTTTTGTTTCTTCCTATTTCATTTCTTTTTAGTTTAGTTTAAACAAATCCATTCATCCTTGAATTTATTATTTCTTTAAATATGGGATATAAGATGTTATAGGTAGAAAATATCAATATTATTTGCAATATAATTTCAGTAAAGACATTATTGTCCATTTGTCTTATTGTTTTCATACCTTATTTCTAGTAGATCCCTTGGGGGTCAATTTTGGGTTAAACACCCAAGTTTTGGGGTAGAAGGCCCGAATTTTTTGTAAATAAATGTAAATTCTCTGCATTTTGTGGTCGCAAAGTGCGAATATGTCTAAATTTAAAAGGGTTTCCACCCTTAGTCTAGATAATTTGTGTCAGTTTTGGAGATCTACCCATGGTCCACAGACCATGGGATTGTATAAAAAGGGAAGTCTTAGAAGATCTAAGAGGACAATACAGGGGAAATAAGTAGAAGTCATGAGCCATTGATAAGTTTGAGTGAGATAAGAGTGAGAGTTGTAACGTAAGAAGAGGCTTTGCAACTGAGTGCGTAGAGGCCTAGGGTGGAAGTCCGCAGCTGAGTGCATTGACCCCTTTAGTTGTTTGCGCAGGGTGGATAAAGTCTATATTGGGAACTTGAATCATAAATAAAGAAAAGTATTCTGGAATCACTATGTTTTCTGTCTATGACCATTGCATCTAATTATGATATGTTAAGTTCTGGGTTTACATTATAATGTTAAATTGATGCACGAATGTATCTATTTCTATTTGTTATTTAAATGCAAGAAATAATGTATGTTTACGCAAGGGTAACCTTAATGGCATGATAAAGTTGGCTAACCACTAAGATAATTAGGGAAATGAGACAATAGCATAGTTACCGAGGCACGTAAGTGGCTAAATAATTGATTAGGGTTGCGTGAATGATAGTCAGATACCTTGATGGAGGTTTTGAAATGTGGAAGAGGAAATACATTGATAAGCCCTAAAGGCTTGTCGATTTGTGCGAAGGCATGGATTGAGGTAGAAAGCTAACATCACAACCATCTCAGGGTGCGGAAAATTGGTTTCTGCATCCCCCCATACTGTTTCAGGTGAGACTTCGGTCCGTGTATAGAATTTCTCACTGTAGATCACCTGATAATGCAATATACTAAAGCAAAATACTTGATCTACTTCTACAAACAAACTTGCGGAAGCTTAATCGATTTTGAGTAAGATCAAATAGAACACATATAACAGAGAATGATAAATCAATCACACATGAACATAGAATAATACTCTGGGGAAAGTTTTAGCTAAAAAACCATGCTATCTATATTATCATACAAGTGGAAATATCTCCAGATTACACAAAGATTTGGCTCACAAGCTATCCAGCTCTCAGTACAATCCCTCAATACTTCTCATAGACTAAATAGACATAACATATGCCTTCCTTCAATCCTCCAAGCCTCCTATTTCCTTGTGCAATTTCTCCTAGGTGCTCTGGCTGCCACCTATGTGAATTCACCTCTCACACAACTCACCAAACTCATAAATAACTGCACAATCCTCAAGGAATGAATTCCTTCTGCATGCAAGAGATATCCTCAATGGAATATTCCTACAACTGATAGTACACTGTCCCATCCTCTAATCTCAATTGGGTCTCTCACTGAACAGACATGCATGAGTTATTTATGAGAGAATATTCAGTTATCTAAAGTACGCTAGTTACATGCATGCATGCATTAACTAACTGAACTCACAATCAGTACCACAAATTGTTGGAACTAATCTAACTTGACTTAACTCAATTAATTGAGCTAACTAATTACAACTCAAACTAGAACTCATCCAGATCTCCTTAATTAAGGGATAACTTCCTCAATCAAGGGGAAAACTGTTGCATGTCTTCACATAGACTTCGTGTTTGATTTTCTCCAACTAATTAACTCAAGATGAATTAATTAATTATTTTACAAACAATTGCTAAGATCAAATTCGAATTTTAATTCTCAATTTTCGTTCAGGGATTAACTAAAATTGGAATGTATCCCGAAATTCTATTTATAGCAATGCTATTTTTAGCGCTTCTATATTTAGCATTTCTTGTTTCTATTTTCAACACCGTGCCCCACAGACTAATGCTGAAAGGGCCAATAGTGTAGGGATTTTCTTTGTTGCCTAATGTTGAACCTAGGTCAGGGCCCATAAAGCCAACAAATTGTTCCATTGCCAGGACTTGATAGATTTAAATTTATGGGTTTTCCTAATTACTTTAAACCCTAACCAAGATCTACTCCTTTGTAAGAAATTGAAAATAATGCACAGCGGAACTTACTTTCCATCTTCTAAAACTCCTGGTCTTGACTTGAGTTGTTGGCTCTTGAATCCTTCCAAGAGCTTGCAATCCTTTTCTCTGGCTATCCTTGATAGAGTATCAAGTCTTCAATGGAGCAGACTGTTTTCTGAGTGATTGCAAGCCTTGGAGAATCAGCCCTTTTATAGCAGTCCCAATCCTATGGCAGCCGAAATTTGGCTGTCAATTGACAGCTAAATTTCAGCCCCAATCCTAGGGCAGCCGAAATTTGGCTATCAATTGACAGCTAAATTTCAGCCCCAATCCTAGGGCAGCCGAAATTTGGCTGTCCATATTTATTACTGCTATTATTTCAATCAATTATAATCAGTCCATTAACAATTATAATTGATTAACATTATTCTATATGTATTTGTATCCAAATCCTTATTTAAATACGTTTAATGCCATAACTTAATTAATCACATTATTTGGCATATTTAATCATTACATAAATGTAATGTTGCTGACAGTATTTGATATCATAATCATAATGCACGCATGTCCAACCTAATTATTGTAATTAGACGTCTCTAAATCCAATAATCTCCCACATGGACAAGTGCAACCTTTTGATTATATATCCTTAACTTTATTGCATGCAACTTTTCTGTCTTTACTTATCATATTTCTTAAACAATTCCGTCCATCAATTATGCTAACAAAGGACTTAAGCGGCATTTGTCACATTTATTCGCAACTAAACTGACATAAATCACGTTGCCAACATAACTGAATGACATGAATCTGATTTGGACATATAGTTTAGAAATTACACGTAAGTGTGATTAGACGTGCCTATTTCTAATTGAGTCACCTTTACTTTACTGTATGAGGCCAAAAATTTAAACTTTAAAGAAAGAAATAATGAAACTGAAACTGAATGCAACTTATATATATCATCAAAAATGTTTACAATTGCATTACATAGAACATCAAAACTTAAAACATATTTAGACTCCCACATTTTCTAATCATCCTAAACGGATATTACACCCATACAAGCAACATGTTGGTGAAACTTCTTGGGTGGTAATCCTTTAGTAAGAGGATCCGCAATCATGGAGTCTGTACCTATGTGTTTTATACATAATTCATTATTCTGCACTCTCTCTTTTACAACCAAAAACTTAATGTCAATGTACTTTGACTTTGACGAACTTCGGTTGTTGGTTGCGTATAACACTGCTGAATTGTTGTCACATAATAATTTGAGTGGTTTCTGAATAGAATCCACAATTTTCAGACTTGTGACGAAGTTCTTCAGCCATACGCCATGATTAGATGCTTCAAAGCATGCAACAAATTCAGCTGCCATAGTGGAGGAGGCTACCAATCACTGTTTAGCACTCTTCCATGACACAGCACCACCTGCCATCATAAAGATGTATCCTGATGTCGACTTCATGCTGTCGACACATCCTGCAAAATCAGAATCAGTATATCCAATGAACTCGAGTTGTTCCGATCTACGATACGCGAGCATATAGTCCCTTGTTCTCTTTAGGTATCTCAACACTCGCTTGGCTGCCTTCCAGTGTTCCATACCTGGGTTACTCAAATATCTCCCTAGCATTCCGGTAATGAACGCAATATCCAGACGCGTGCATACTTGTGCATACATGATGCTACCCACGGCTGAGGCATAGGGAATATCTTTCATGAGGTTTTTATCTAAGTCAGTTTGGGGACATTGTTTCAGACTAAACTTATCTCCTTTTGATATAGGGGTATCTCCTGGTTTGCTGTTTTGCATGCCAAATCTTGCTAGAATCTTATCGATATAGTTCCTCTGGGATAACCTCAGAATACCTTGAGATCTACCTCTAAGTATTTCAATCCCTAGAACAAATGATGCATCACCAAGATCTTTCATTTCAAAGTTCTTAAATAAAAAATTCTTAGTTTGATGCAACATATCCTTATCGTTACTGGCAAGCAATATGTCATCTACATATAAAACCAAGAAAATAAATTTACTCCCACAGAACTTAAAGTATATACATTCATCTACTATGTTAGACTCAAAACCAAATGAGCTAACAACTTGGTGAAACTTATAATACCATTGTCGAGATGCTTGTTTTAGCCCATAGATAGATTTCTTAAGTCTGCAAACCATAGACCCTGCATCACCTGATGCAAAGTTTTCTGGCTGCGTCATATAGATCGTTTCATCAATGTCACCATTGAGAAACGCCATCTTTACATCCATCTGATGAAGTT
>APFE030573840.1:13160-36678 GCA_000404065.3 Pinus taeda | reverse complement strand
AACTTCACAAAGAGTGTACTAACTTCAGTCTTTTTACTCTTTGTGAATTTTTCTTCAAGGGCCTTAAGGTATTTAATAGCGCTTGTCTCTGTATCAGGTATGATGCCTCGAAAAGTCTCATGGATCGTTTGCTTCATCACCATTATGCACATGCGATCTGAATGCTCCCATCTAGCAATGTGATCTTGTATCATTGGAATCCAACTAAGAAAGAGATCAAAAACTAATTGGATAGAAATATCCATGAATTTGCACCAGAAGAAAACATGAATCCGCGATTGAAAAAATAATAGTGGTTGGATAGATACCTATACACATAAATGCATGAAATATTCTTATGTTCCTTCTTGGTTGAGTTATACGAGTGGATTACGAAGTTGGTAGACGGCCAAGGAAGGTGGATGCTTGACACTCTGATTGTTTGGACACCAGAGTTAGTAACGAGATTGGAAGTGTCTGAAGACACAATCACATGTGTCGTTGACCATTGGCTCAACCACATCATAGGAGGATTTGTGACAAAATTGACGGTCGATACCTCTGCCAGTTACAACGAAGCATAGCATCACTTCTTTAAAGGATCGCGAGGTAAGTATTTAAAGTCGCTAAATACTTGGATTAATATGCTCTTGTGTAAACAATGGGTTATATGGTTACCTTGATTTTTGGAGCTACGCGAAGTGGAAAGCCTTTTAGGGATGGAGGAAGAAAAGGTCCTCAGTATAGCCCGTTGATCAGGTCTCCTTTGAGTGATGACGAAGGAGCACTGCAAACTTCTCCCGTAAGTGCTAGTCAGTTGATAAGACACGGGTTACATGAATACCTACACCACCTCCACCTTCATCCCATCCATCTACACAACTTCCATCCTCACCTCAACATCTCACCCTATCACCCACACCAACCCCACCTCCACCATTGCTCAATATGGCAAACCCCGTAAAACTACTTGTATTCAAGGGCATAGGGAATGATTTCCAGACCAGTTTTGGTTAGTCTCGAAGGCTGTATGGGAAGCCCAGGGTATCACGGATGACCAAATGAAGGAAGCCACACTGGTTAGTGCTCTACAAGACCGTGCACTAACATGGTACATTAAGTACAATACTGATAACCTAACATCCACGTTGGCATATATGCAGGCCACGCTGAATAGAGAATTCACCAGAATTAAGTCTCAAGTGAATTCGATTGTGGGATTCAAGAAGATCATGATGAAGCTAGGGGAGACACCCTGTGATTTGGATCAAAGATTGAAGTGTATGATTCATGAAGCCAGTGTGAACCTAACTGATGGGCAGCACCGCGAATGGTTTGTGGCCTCACTCCTGCCCCACGTAACGGTTGCACTATCACAACAAAAGATTGGAGCCTAGGCAAAAGCTCTAGAAATCGTGATGAGGCTGCATGAGACACCAATGCAGGATGCCAATCTGGGGGTTCAACAGATTGATGCACAACTGCAAAACCTTTGTCTCGAAATGCAAAGTCTAAAGAAGGACAAAATAGCTTGGCAAGAGGTGCGAAGAAGTTTGGTGCCTAAAATGTAAGGGTTAGGGGCATGATAAGGATCACTGCCCAGTCTTCGCGAACTATGTTGTAGTAGGGGGACCAATGCCTCTATAGCCGAAGGTTGCGGTAGGGCCAAGTACAGTGACCACGCTATGGTGTGCTATATCTCAGGTGGCTAAGAAACATGAAACTGAAAATTTCCATTTGTTGCAAAAATTCATACAAGCACCACAACAACACTTTTGCAATTTATGTCAATCAGTAGGTCAAGATGAGTGCAATTTCCATAGTTACAAATTAATGATGGACATGATACTTGCATATAGGGTGCACGCAAAAATGTGACCTCTAGACCAAGATGTTGCAGGAATGCGAGGTGAGTATCAGGAGTGCGACCAAGACCGAGGTGGAGGAAGGCCTAGTAGAGGCCAATAACAACTGATTTGTTACAATTGTGCACGAGGGACTCTCTAAACTCGACACTATTTTCATGTCATTATTGTACTTAGTTTGCCCATGCGACTGAGGATTTCCTAATATTGTTGGCTAAGATTCGTTAAAAGGGGGAACAACCCCCTAGACAACACAGAACCTCCAGATGTTGAGGGCAGAGCCTCATGGGGAATACCATAAGGTAAATATTATGATGGGGGAGGATAAAGGCAAGCAGCCTGCAGAAGGTGAATGGGTCTACAAAGCACCAGAAAAAGAGACTGGGTTTGATCTAGAGTGCGCAAAAGAAACATTTATGGAAGAAAGAAAAAGCTTCTTTGAGGCCTCTATCTCAGGAAGTCAGGAGAAACGAGTTGAAGAAATGGACCCATCCATGATTACTACATTCTTGGAGACCTGCATGGAACTACTCTGCAATAGTAAGGTTGTGAAGGGCCTGCAAGAACTGATCAATCGGTGCGCTAGTAAGGATGGCACTACTGGTGAACCGTGCATGGTTAGGAAGCTTAGAAAGCATAAGGTAAGGACTGGGTGTGAAATGAGACTCACTGCGCAGATAGGGGAATATGAGATGGACCAAGTTATCTTGGATCTGGGATTCGATGTGAATTTTTTTCCATAACAAACTTGGGAAAGAATGGGGAGACTTGCACTCCAATGGTCTCCGACACAGTTAAGAATGGTGAATTAATAGAAAATTATCCCAATGGGGAGGTTGAAAGGGGTAACAATTGGCATCGAGGGCACAAGCGCACTGGTGTATTTTAAAGTAATAGAGATTGTGGATGATAGAAACCCCTACCCTACGCTCCTTGGAATCGATTGGGCCACTAACATGAATGGGGTAATCAACCTGAAGAAGAGAAAGATGATATTTGAAAAGAAATCACTCCACATAGTGGTGCCACTAGATCTCGCGAAGAGACTGCACTATACAGAACCAGTTTGAGATTATGAAAGTGATGATGATCTAGACTAGATTTACAAGATAACAACATGAGAGCAAGATTGGGTAAATCCTACAGCGGGCAAACGTATTGCATGGGACTGCGAGAGCTCCTTCACATCAAATTTAGAAGAAGAATTAAAGCACTGGCAGAAAACCGACTGCATGAAGTATCTACGCTGCATTGTAATATGATGACCTTGTCATTATGTTGCATGTCATACGAAGTTAGGGATCTGCCTCATAATGATGGGCTAATTGATGTTGATTTCTTTTTGGATGCATTTGTAAGAGAATTACTAGAAAAAAATTGCTTCCAGGCCTTGGACTGGGTACTACGCGCTATGCCTACAGATGGTGGGGTATGCATAAGGATAATTTTGGTGATTGGCGTGACTATAGGAGGATGATGAGAACACATTTTGGGTAGCAAAAAGTGCGAATGACATATAAGTATGATGGAAGGGATGATCCACGTGATCACCTGGCCACATGGACAAAGGCTTATGGAGTAGATCCCCAACCTGAATGGGTGCATCTGTTTTGTCATACCCTAGATGTCTTACCAATGAATTGGTAGTTGGAAATAGAGCTCTGCCATGGCACTGAAGAGTGGGACATATTGCACTAGGGATTTATAATGACGTTCAACTTTGAGGATGGGTTTGACTGTGTTGACGCGGCACTACAGAAGGTCAAAGAAGCGATCTTTAGGATACCGCAAGATCTGGACCTAGTCCAACTTGATTGGACTACCTAGCTGAGTCACGCACTAGAATGCTATAACGTGATCGTTGAAGAAGAATACGAGGATCCCAGAAAAGTTAATATTCTGGAAATTGAAGGTCAATGCAAGGTTGAACGACCACAAATAGAGGATCCTGACATAATCGTGGCACTGAAAACTAGGTAGGTCAACATTGGCACATAGGGGGAACCAAAATTTGCAAATATTGGGGACTATTAGGATGATGTGATAGTAGACAAGGTCACTGAGCTCCTCTGCGAATATTAGGGTTTGCTCCCCACGAAGTTTTATGATTTAAAAGGGATAATAGGAGACCTAGGCATCATGAAGATCACCCTAAAACCAGACGTGCAGCTTGTAAAACAAAGGCCTTACCACCTTAATCCTAAGTACAAGGAAAGGGTTTGCGCTGAGTTAGATAAGATGCTCATGGTAGGAATTATTGAGCTAATAGAAGAATTCAATTGGGTAAACTTGATAGTGGTTCAGGAAAAGAAACAAAAATAAGAACTAAGGATATGTGTGGATCTCTAGAAGTTGAATGACGCTTGCGTGCATGATCCCTTTCCAACCCCATTCACTGACGAGGTCCCAGGTAACGTAGGCGGCTAAGAAGCATACTCTTTCACTGATGGGTTCTCTAGGTACCATTAGATCAAAATCACGCCTAAGGATAGAAGCAAGACAACCTTCGTGACTGAATGGGGATGTTTTTAGTATACCATAATGCCTTTTGGGCTAAATAATGTGCTAGAAAGCATTTCACGCGTAGTCATTGTGACATTCAAAGACTTCGTTCATAAGTTTTTGGAGATATACTTCGACGATTAGACAATGTTTGGATTGGTCAAACATCATGTGGCAAGTCTATGCTTGATGTTAGATACATGTCAGAGATACCAGATTGTGCTCAATCTCAAGAAGTGTCTATTTTGTGTCCTTTCCGGTATGCTAATGGGTCATGTGGTATGCAGATAGGGATTGATGGTAGACCCTGCAAAGATCACAGTGATAATCAACTTGGAGGCACCAAGGAATGTGAAACAACTACGTGCAACTCTAGGGCATATCAAATACTATAGGATGTTCATCAAGGGATATGCCCAGATCACCGTGCCCATGGAGAAATTTTTGAAAAAGGATGCTACGTTCTGCTGGATTGATGAATGCCAGAAGAGCTTGGACGTGCTGAAAGAGAAAATGGTCACCGCACCAATCCTAGTCTTTCCACACTAGAAGAAGGAATTTCATGTGTATGTGAACACCTCATGTATTGTGCTTGGGGTCATGTTGACATAGGCAGGCGAGGGGGAATTGGACCATCCTGTAGAATTTGTGAGCAAGAAGTTGTCCAAGGATGAGAAGAACTATTCCACTACAGAGCGCGAAGGGCTAGCCATGGTATACATGCTCCAAAAGTTCAGGCACTTTTGCTGGATGGACGTTTTAAGATGTATACGAATCATTCTGCATTGAAATACCTGGTCAATAAGACTGTGTTGGGGGGGAATATCTGCAGATGGCTATTGTTATTCCAGGAGTATGACTTTGAAGTTATTGTGAAGCCAAGACGATTGAATGCAGGACCTGATCATCTATTATGCATTGAAACGGGAAATGAACCTACTAATTTGGAGGAAGGGTTTACTGACACACAACTCTTTGCAGTGCACATCATGGATAGTCACTTTGAAGATATCATACATTTCCTGATGACGAGAAATTCTCCAGAATGGTATACAAGATAGCAAAAGAAGGAGTTATAAGTGCGCATGGTGGAAATCCCCTTCATTGTCGGGCACTTGTACAAAATGGGGTCAGACAAAATATTGCGATGTTATGTACCCGACTTTGAATGAAGCAACATTCTCATGGAGGTTCATGGAGGAGCTACAGGAAAATCAACAACACAGAAGGTTTTGTGTGTTGGTTGTGGTGGCCAACTCTGCATAAGGACGCGAAAGCATAATGTAGGGCCTGTGACGCATGTCAAAGGACTGGCAGGCCATCGCGGATGGATGAAATTCCTTTGATTTCGTAGGTGACGTTACAAGCATTCGAGAAATGGGTGATTGAATTTGTGGGCCCAATTTAACATCCAAGGAAGAAGACAGGTGCACAGTACATCATCACTGTGACTGAGTACTTGACTAGGTGGGCAGAGGCGCAACCTATGAAAGATTGTATAGGCAAGAAAACAACAATGTTTCTTTTTGAATACGTATTGACAAGATTTGGCGATCCAAATATCTTGATGAGCAATTGCAATATGCACTTTCTTAACGAAAAAATCAGCGTGTTGACATAAGAATTTTAGGTGTATCATCAGAAGAGCATGCCTTATCAACCATAGGCTAATGGGATAGTGGAAGAATTCAATAATATACTAGAGAACACACTAACAAAGGTCTGAAATGATCAGAGAAGTGATTGGGATGTGCACATACTAGCCGTGTTATGGGCCGATTGAACGACTTGCAAGAAGTTGATTGGGAAAACGCCTTTCAGACTTGTGTATGGCGTAGAAGCTGATGCCAAAAGAATACATTGTATAACCTAGTCAGTGCATAGCGACACTCACAAGAATGGTGGACTGCGAAGCCTTGGAAGAGAGGCTTGCACATCTAGCAGAGCTTGAGGAGGACCGATTTCTAGTTGGATTTCATCAATAAGTTCAAAAGGAGCACGAAAAGGCATGGCATGATCGGAACATCAAACTATGCACCTTCAAGGTAAATGACTTGGTCTTGTTGTATGATAGTAAATTTGATAAATTTCTAGGGAAATTCAGGATGCATTGGCTAGGACCATATGTCATCAAGGAGATTATCGATGGTGGAGTAGTTCATTTGGTGAAATTGAATGGAGAACCCTTCCCAGGGAAGGTGAATGGCAGCCAATTGAAGCCATACAACGATGATCCAACTAGGTGAATATATGAGGGAAGCATAATCTTAGCACTTCAGGCAGTTGAAAGGAAGTGCGGGACTATATACCACACTTCTCGGGTTGGAGAGCTAAGTGAACAAGGAACTGCACGAAATGAAAATATGTGACAAACCCCCTGAAAGTGCGTTGGGGGATGTGACACCAAGGAAGAAACACGCAGAGCAATCGGAAAGTGACTGTTAAAGTCACTGTTCATGATTTGACGATGAAAAAATAGCCAAATGGAGCAGGGGGTGCGGAATTTAATTCAAACTTTATGGACTAGATCTCTGAAAATCTATCGCCGATCTAGAAATAATGAACCGATTTTGGGGGGAACGATCGGTTTTGAATTTGAAAGTGCCTATAAATTACAGGTGGCTTCCCAGTGAAAAACAATTAACATTTTGAGAAGTGAGTTGTTGATCTCTTAGGCGCACATGAACTGTGAAACCTTCAAGCTTTTGATAGCAAGTTTTGTGTTTGAGACATTTCCATAGGCGAATTAGTAATTATTACGTAGCATTATGTCGATGCCCATCGAAGCTAGGAGTGTGGAAGTAGCGATAGTTGAGGGAGTTGTCCCAGAGGTGGCTATGGTAGAAGAAGGAGTTGCCACAGAGGGAGCACCTACAGAAATATCAGCTGAAGTGCAAAAGTCTCAATGGACGCCTATGCCAAGGCCTACCCCGACCATGAAGGGTCACAAGATCAAGAAGGGTAAGCAAGCCACGCCATTGTAACCGGTGTGTGCATCTCCCAAGAAAAACCCCTAGAAGGTTAAGCCCACTGCACAGGAAAAGGGCAATACCAATAAACTAGAGCCAGAAGAAGAGGATTTTGAGGATATCCCAATGGATGATGAGGATGTTGAGGTGGAAATGGAATATATCAAAATTGTGGGGTCTAACCCCATCACTAAGCTACCTAAGTACATTCCTTTGTATAGGGTAAATACCAAGGTGCCCAAAGACATTGACGAGAGTAAGGTGACTTGGCATACACCCCTCTTGCTTGACCAAAGTGTGTTTGAAGGATTGCGCTTGGGGTGTGTCCCCATTTTGAAATTAAAAGACTAGGATTTAGAGGACACGGAGCGGTTTCCTCACCTAGAAACGGATAAACTCATGCACCGCGGGTTCTATAAAACCATAGGAGTAACCACATTGGAGCTGTGGAAGTGGTTGAGAGGCATGGATAAGGCATGACTGCTCAACGTGCTACGGGTGCCGCATTACAATCGCACGCCCATCACAATGGTGGTAATCAAGAAGCTATTGTGCTTAGTACACGATGGGTATTTTTGGTTGGAGAAGTCAATAATAATCATTGATAGGCTGATCCATAGGATCACACGACTGCCATACATGGGGGAAAATCCTACCATGACGTTTAGCGGAAAGGCTAGCGAACTTGTCCTTGTGGAGACAATGAAGGAAAAGTTCAAGTTAGTGAAGAAACCACGCGGCTACGCCATCTCAAGCATTTGTGACCCAGTGGTCAAAATAGCCACACAACTCTTGGCAGGGAAGGTTATGCGGAAGTGTCGCACAGATGAAGTGTCAGCACCAGTCGTAGCTTTAGTGGCCCAATGTGCAGAGGGAGTTCAATTTAATTGGGCTCGCTATCTCTAGAATGAGTTCCTCGTGAACTTCCATGAGGTGCATGATCTCAGTAATACATTGCACTATGCATGGCTTTTGGTGTCCATAGCACTAGTAGCATGGGAGCTACCTGAAGATAGTCAGTTCCCTTTGGTTGTGCTAGACCTACTAGAGGCCACGAAGTATGCTTTGCTGTGGGCGACCAAGGATCCTCAACAAATAAAGGATAGAAAAATATTTTGGACCTTAATGGAGATGAATGTGCACATGGCCATCAACCGCAAGCTACTATTGTCACCTACCAACTTTGACAGATTGCAGGAGTACATGGAATTCAAGGCTGATTTCCACCACATCTATATAAGGGCATGAAAGGACCCTGAGAAAAAGTGGTAGGACTTGCCCTACTTGGTGACAGATGACGTGATTGATGCGGTCCTTGATAGCTGGTCAGCATAATGGTGCACTACCTCGGACTTGACTATGAGATCTAGCAAGATTGCCACATAGTGGAAGAAAGAAGAGACCAAGCTGAAGATGGAGCAGCTGGCCGCGAAACAGAGAAAGGAGGTCGATGCTAAGGCTAAGGCAGACTATGCGATTGTGCAGGAGATAGGCGGATAGACAGGAGTAGAGGAGTGCAGCTCTGACAAAGAGAAACTGCCCCCACTAGAGAAAGAGGAAGAAGCAGATGAATAGATAGAGCAAGGAGGAGCGGACCTAGAAATGACTTTGTTCCATATCAAATGCACTAGGGGTCCAGAAAAGATAGGGTTGTGGAAGAAGTCCAAAGTGAGCAATAATTCTTTGGATATAATCACCTTGACAGATGAGGATTTGTATGATATAGGAGATACAGTGTGGGATGCCATAGCAAAACTGTTGCAGCAATTTGAGCAGCAACAACAACAGGTGTTGGGCATTATTCAGATAGGTCTATGGGAGTTGCAGATCCATGCCTCACACATGCAGACCGGCATGGTGCCCACCAGTGTGTCCATTGGCACCTCAGAAGCCATAGAGATGTTACACGTTAGGGATCCCCAAGCCATAGTGCTGCCAGATGGAGCATTACGACAACAACTGACGCTAATAGACCTGCTATCAGTGCCCTCAAGGGCATGGGACTTAATCTAGAATCACTTCCTAGCGAAGTGCTTTAGCTTTTGTAGGATGGTGTGATCACTGAATTTTGGGCTCGAGATCACTGCACTTTGCAGGTGATCAGCAAGCAAAAGGTCAATAATTCTCATATGGTTGTACAGCGCGACTTCGCCATCAACCTTGTGTCTAAGCTCATAGATACGAATCAACACCTCACTAAGGTTATGGATGAAGCATGTTAGACTATCCTAGAGCTAGACATTCCTAAGGCTAAGCCAGTCAATGTGTGGGTTTGAAAACTTGTTGCAGGAGTGCATGACGCACACACAGAGTTGGACAAGGTTCAACTGAAGCTGAATCTCAAGATCGTGGAGTTACAATTGAAGGCCTAGCCTTTGACTTCGCCAGAAGTCAGGGAGCAGCACATGACTGTTATGGCATATGTGGTAGCATGTGCAGTGATGGAATGCATGACACTTTTTTAGCAGTCGCTAGAGGTCCTCACCAACCTATAAGAGGACCACAATGTATAGAGGTTGGAGATAGAAGCACGGTAACTACAACAGTGCTATGACGAGGTTAAGGCAACAACGCGAATTGTTATCATCACGTAAAGGCTCACGAAGCTATAAGAGGCCAAGGCACTGAAGGAATAGGTAGACGTAGTGCAACACAAGGAAGCTATGCTAAAGGCTCATTTGAAGCCTTGGTTAGATGAGGCCTATGAGATCATGACTACCATTGAAGGCAAGTTGGCCAGTCTGTAGGAGACTTAGCAGAAGCTACAAACTATTAGCGCAGGGCCAGTGACAGAACAATTGGTTGAGGAGCTCAAGTAGGTGGCAATGCAGTGTGCTACTAAGGTAGCAGTTGTCCAAGTCAAGCTGGGAGGTATTCACAACAAGATATTCACCACAGCTAAGTCAATCGAGGATGAGTCACCATGTTTGTGTTGGAGGTCTGTTGGGAACGGGTCCCCTAGGGGTCAATTTTGGGTTAAACACCCAAGTTTTGGGGCAGAAGGCCCAAATTTTGTGTAAAGAAATGTAAAGTATCTACATTTTTTGGTTACGGAGCATGAAGATGTCTAAAGTTAAAAGGTTTTCTGCCCTTAGTCTAGATAAGTTGTGTTCGTTTTGGAGATCTACCCATGGTCCGCAGACCATGGGATTGGATGAAAAGGATAGCCTTAGAAGATCTAAGAGGATAGTATAGGGGAATTAAGCAGAAGTCATGAGTCATTGGTAAGATTGGGTGAGCTAAGAGCGAGAGTCTTAACGTAGGAAGAGGCTTTGCAACTAAGTGCGCATAAGGTTAGGGTGGAAGTCCGCAGTTGAGTGCGTGGACCCCTGTAGCTGTGTGCACAGGGCAGATAGAGTCTGTACTGTGAACTTGAATCATAAATAAAGAGAAGTATTCTAGAATCACTTTGTTTTCTATCTATGATCATTGCATTCGACTATGATATGTTAAGTTATGGGTTTACATTATAATGTTAAATTGATGCGTGAATGTATCTATTTCTATCTGTTATTTGAACGCAAGTAATAATGTATGTTTACATGAGGGTAACCTTAATTGAATGATAAATTTGTCTAACCACTAAGATAATTAGGGAAACGAGACAATAACATAATTATAGAGGCATGTAAGTGGCTAACTCATTGATTAGGGTTGTACGAAGGACAATTGGATACCTTAGTAGAGGTTTTGAAAGATGGAAGAGGAAATACATCAATAAGCCCTAAAGGCTTATTGATCTATGCGAAGGCAGGGATTGAGGTAGAAATTTGACATCACAACCATCTCAGGGTGTGGAAACTTGGTTCTTGCATCCTCCCATACTGCTTCGGGTGATAGTTCATTCCCCACTCCACGAACGGATGCCGAAAGGGTCAGTAATGTAGGGATTTTCTTGGCTACCTAACATTGAACCTGGGTCAGGGCCCATGAAGCCAGCAAGGAATAGGTATCTTGACTGAGTTGAAAATTATAGAGAAAACTCACTAAATACATTAACTTCTACTCTCCCCTCACTTATCAGTTGTTCCCTCTAGTGTCCCTATTTCGCCTCTTTTAGTCCTCATCATGAAATTCATTTCTTCCACTTGAAATCTTGGATCCTGAAGATTTTGTAGTTCCAAATTTGTATCGTAGTATGATTTTCAAGGGCTCAAATGATACTGAAGGCTCATCCATTTATCTCCCAAACCAGATGAATAGAAGCAACATTATCACAACTTAGGGATTACAACTTCTTTTTGTTTGATTTCCTCAAAACCTAAGGTTTGATAGCCTCTTTGGAAAAACCAGGCCTGGTCTTCTTTATTTTTTCTTTGCATTCAACCAAGAGAATGGCAAACTTACAACCCTAAACGAAAATATGAAAGCTTCCCTTTTTGAGGATATTGGCTTTGAAGAGCCGAAGCCTCTCTTTGCCTCTTGGGCGCGACATAATATGGACAGTCTTGCGTTTTGTGTATATAGTTAATACATTTTTCAATTATCAGAAATTCAAATGTTGAATAATGTTGGGAGAAACAAAGAGCTTAACGAATCACTTCTGTCAATCTAAATCAGTTAGAACTCCTAATTTCAGTGCTAAGTTTATATATGCATGCAATCTAGAGTTGGGTTTTGTGTAAATGGAACTGTGGAATAAACCATGAAATGTTAAACTCCCAAAAGCAGGAAATAAATCGACTAAAAAAAATTAAAGAGGGAAACTGTTGGTGCACTAAGGTGTTTTTTTCAAGAAACCTCAATTCCTACATTAATTGTCAACCTGAGGCAAGTCTTTCTATTTCAAGAGTGTCGGCACTATATATGTAGTGAATTCAGAAGTTAACTAATAAAAAATCATTTCAATTGCTAATGACTATCTTCTTCAAACTCAACCCAGACCATTCTAAAAGAAATTCATAACACACTTTGCAATTCTACTTAACCTATCATGAACACAAATGAATCTGAATACAACTTGCAAAGAGTCAAGCTTGGTAGTCTTAAATAGAATTGAAGCTAACTCGCTCACTCATGAAAGAGAACTATAAAAATTAACAACAAATCTTGATTAAACAACAAGTCCTAATTAAGCAACAATTTCGAATTGAACAACAAATATGAATTGAACAACAATTTCGAATTGAACAGAAAATCTGTATTGAAGATCAATTCTAAATTGAACAACAATCCTGAGTTGAACAACAATTCTGAATTCAAAAACAAACGATACATGAATAAAAACATTATCTGAATAGAAAATGACTGTAGAACCATAAAGTGATTAATTCTATCTCTGAAATCTATGATAACATTTCTTGAAAGGAACAATGACCCGAGTTGGAACTAGCATAACCAATTCAATCAAAAGTATTACTTGCATATAACACACAGATCAATTTGAATCTCTAATGAACAACAAACGCAAACTAAATCAATAATCCTTAAAATAATCAAAAGTAATATTAACTAAACATTAACAAGCAATCAAGAATGAAATAGAAAAGATTATGACACAGGTGAAGTAGTAGATCTTCTCTTGACTAGGCCCAAAGTCGCCATAAGTCTCCGATAAGAGATACTCACAATATAAGTATGATTTAAACACAATCTTTCTTCATTAATATAAGTAACCAAGTTACATCATCCAAAATAACATTATTATATGTCAAAAAGAATAATTACAAACTGTGAAATTTTGAACTCCGTGCAGTTTTTCCTTTTGGCCTTATATATTACATTTAGAAAGTAAATAGATAAAAGCGAATCCTTCACATCAAGGGACATTGAGGATTTCACTATACTTGATCTGATTCTGTCATAAAATAGTCATTGGTTTGCCTGATCTTCCGTTGTCTTACCTTGCCTCTAACATCGCCGCTTTCCCTTATGAGATGTTGTCGTTCTGTCGATTTGGTAGTTATCGCTCAATTCATGACTTCTTCACATAAATATAGTAAAAATTAATTTTTCCTTCTTAGATTCGTCTAATTTGTTACTGATTACGTTTACTTGACTTTAGCTATTATTTACTCTACTTTTATTCAGAAACAGAGATAATCATGTGAGGATGAGTGTTAAATAAAGCTATTACCAAGGAGAAAACATACCTTTTACTTGACCCAACATACTCCCTAGCTTACCTTGTTGCATGACCTCATGCAATTAAATATTTGAGGTGTAGATGAGTTAGGGAATAGACAGGAGATACCTCCTCATAAATTTTGAAGCCATTTTTCTTCTTAAGTATAGCAAAACTTGGTTAATGTCTTGATCCATCAAGGTGTAGTCACTGTGATACTTATTTGGAGGATACCATATGATTGGAGTTCTATACCAACATCCTATCCATTCAAGCCCCATGGTTAAGACCATGTTACTGTACTTATGGAAATGAGAGGAGGCAAATTTAAAGTTTCGATATCCAAATGGTTCTCAGTTTATAACAGTAGTGCTGGAGACTTGCCACCTTTATCTGGAGGCAGACAAGGCTTCCTCCTTAATCTCTTGGAAGTATTCCTTTCCAGCTTGTATAATATCTGTGTGAAATGGCCCTAATTGGCCCACAAGACCATCTCACTTCATGAATTGCTTGTGCTTAACTGAGAGATGCAGGGGTTTTGTAGGTTCCCCTCTGACCCATAGGTCAATTCCATCTTCACACTTTCTAAAAGTATTGTGAGCCTTGGCCCAATTGAGTTGGTTAGTAGCAGAAGAGAGAAATTCCTGAAATTATACATCCCCTATAAAGGGGTTAGGGTTGTTGTCTCTGTCATCTTCCAAAAATAAATTGTGCATATAAAGTTCATAGAGGAGGCGCTGTACCTACTCATTTTGTTCTCTGAAGCACTTGAAAAAGTCTAGCGTTGTTTTGTTTTCCATAGACTTCCCAGCCTTAACAACTTTGATTTTTAGCAGGAGGTATCTTTCCAGGAGGAATAAGGCATAATTTGTAGTAGGGGATCTACATGACAAGGTGTCTGAATAAAGAAAGAAGAGAGTCTCCAACTTCTCTTTAGCCTTTTGTAATTTTTCCCGTGCTTTCTCCACCTTTTTTCTGTTCAGCCTTGTACTGAGTGAAGGTCTAATCTTCAGTCATTGTGAGTGCCTCAAACTTTTTCTTTAATTCTTGATCTATCCGTAGGGGCACTACCTCCTCCTTGTGCTGGGTTAATTCCTGCTGAACCTTCAGTAGTTCATTCTACAGTCTCCTAATAAATGCCTCCCTTACTAAGGGAATATAAGCAGGTGTCTCCTTTGTTTGAGCATCATTATCTTGTGTCTCCATAGGCTTAGTTTGGATAGCAACCTCAACTTCTTCTTGAGTTATGCAATAATCAATTGGGGTGCTTTCTTCAGCATCCATCTAAACGACAATGTTCACAATAGGGTAGTCCGTTTGGAGCTCCTACAAACAAACAAACGGGTCTTCAATCTGCATTTCAATGTCCTCTACAAGACATGGCTCTGACTAAGTTTCCTTTGAATAGACCAAAAGAAACTCAGCTTAGGTTTTAGGATCCTTTCCAGAACAATGTTCTATTTGTGTTCCTGTGGTCCCTCTTTCCACTTTCAATATTCTAGCTCTGATGGCCTCTTTTAACCACTGTCTTAGCTGCCCAATTATTCACTTCTATTTTCTATATATAATTTTATCATTTTTCTGAGCCTGTCCTTGTAGAACTTATTTATTCTGGGACTTCCAACCAATGGTGGTGCAGTTACGTTTTCCTCAGGTTCATGCTCAGGTGGTATTGTGTCAACATCAGGGAGGGTTTCAAATGGAACTGTATCTCCCGATGGAGCTTCACCTTATATTTCTTCTTCGACATGAATTTTTCTCTCAGGAGACCCCAATACAATGGTGTATCCTGAGAAATTATTGTTCTCCGAGTTTTCTTCTGGGTAGGCCTTGTCTTTATGGGATTTTGAAAAAATAGCATTGCCTAGTTGATTTTCATCTCCCAAGGTCTCATTTGCAATATTCTCTTCAGTTGGGAGCTCCACTGGACCAATATTTACTGTCTGATTTTCTTCTCTAATAGCTTCCTCTTCACGCATCTCGGCGTCAAAGGGTTTTTCCATAGAAGGGATTGGTTCCCTCTGTTCTTCGAAGAAATAAGTAAATGGTAGTGTTTGATCATAACCAGGGCTATCAGCAGAGGCATACTAGTTGGGGGTACAATTCTGTCCTTCAACATTCTCAAATTGTTCTCTTCCATTGCCAAACATCCCCATGTTTTCCAATAACCTGGCGAACTATTCCTCATAGTCTTGCAAAGGGCTATTCTGCAGACGTGGAGGTGGTGTGAGCGATGGGCCGACCTTGTTTGTTTGAATTGGGCTATTTCGCTAGGACTTCACCTACACAGAGCATTTGTTTTTTTTTGGGTTCAAAGGAACAAATGGTTTTTTCCTCTTCAGTGTCCTTCTCGAACTTGGGATTTTAGGCCCTTGTTGTTTTTTACTGGGTTTTCTGGAGGTGGGGCTAGAGTAGGATTTACAATATTGTCCTAGGTTAACTGCTACTGGGCCATTCCATGTATGATAAGAAATTAAATCAGTCTGTGATGACTGATGATGGTGCATGGGTCCTTATATTTCCTAACTCATCGAGCAACATCATGCAATAGAGAATTCAAATAAAACGACAAATTAATTGAATTTTTTTTTTGTTTTAGGATGGCTAAAAATTTGATTTGACGGGGATTTACCACATCCTAGCAACCATCGCATGTGATCTATCATTGCACGATGACTTCCAACTCCTATCATGGTTGTCTTAACAATGAAGTGTGAATCCTTTTCCCTTTTCGCGCTAATTGCTCATCCGAGTCCTGGAACCCTGCGACTGCATTGTGCAGAAGGACGTGCTTGTCTATGCACTTTGTTCCCTCAGATGGAATTCCAGTGACTTCAGCTATGACCACTTCAGAGACTATTATATCCCCGCCTCTACTATGGTGCTTCCATTCTGCAAATTTTACAAGAATTCGAGTGCCATTTCTTTCTGAAATCCCTGCAATTCATTCAGATATTACAACCATCCTACACTCTCGAGAATTGTAGGAGCCTAGTCTAATACCATGAGTACTATGGGCTCATTTCAGATAGCTCTACCTCCCATGGCTATTGTGTTCTTGTGACTGGTTCTCCTACTCTTTCGCAATTTAGAACAAAAGCAAAGATCATTAAAGCAATTAACAGGAAAATGACGTTGATTTGGGAATTAAAAACCTATATAGACAAGTCATTTTTCTCATCAAACATTTTTTACGTAGGCTCATAATCAATTTGCATGCCATCCTTAATGGTTGTCGTCATTTCTCCAATCAGAAATACATTGCCAATTATTATGCATATCCAATCATCGTGTAACCTTTACCTGAAAATCAATTTAATAATTAGCATTCAATTATCCATAACTGTCACACACATTGTTCATACACAGACATCCCCCCTCCAATGGGAAAAAAGACATCCACGTCTACCAAGCATGTGAAAAGCAAGCACATGAATTGAGGATTCATAAATGTAAACAACCAATCCAGAAAAGTGGCGCAATTTATGACAAAGCAATTAAAGCAAGACACATATCAGAGGTAAAAATGGCCGAAAAAAAGATAAAAATAGATATCTAAATTATTATGTGAAAATATTTTCACCTCAACTAGTATTAGTAATAAACGCATGATTGGCGATAAGTAGTAATGACTATCATGAAATGATTGGAAAAATATAATATAACGAATATATAACATAAGTTACCATGCATATTAGCTTGTAAGAGTGTTGTTCAAATGGGAAATATTCTTAGAAATGAATCCACAGGTGGCAATAGAATAGAGAGCATTTAGCAATGGAAGATAATACTCCAATACCGTAAGCAGAGCCATTGCTGCCAGCAGGCATTCATAGCCTCGACAAAGTTGCTTTTTAACCTCACAAATGAGCCAGAGTCCTCCTTTTAGTATGTAGCTGATTCTTATTCTTCTGCCATAAAGAGACCACTATGCTGGCATGGTGACCAAATGATCATAGTGTCATTCAGAAAGATATAACAAAATGATTAGGTTGACTCGTAATGAGACCCCTTGTCCTTATGACAGTTTTTAATAATCAAGAAGGTCATTATCTTGGTTTGGTAGCCAAAAATGGAATGTCACCTCTTACATCTTTATGATCATGGTAGGTTGGCTCATGATCAGACCCCCTATCCTCTTTAATACAATGTTCATTGCATTTTCATATTTCTTTATTTTCATTTTTCTCATCTTTTGATGTTTTTATAAAAAGAGGGAGCCTCATTTGCTCCTTAAGAGTTAGGGATCGTGTAAGAAGTATAAAGATGCCAACGAAAGGGTATACTTTTACCCCCATATCATCATTTCGAAGGGATTTGTCCATTTGAAAGTGTGGTAAACAAGCCAACATGGTTTGAAATAATGAATCATTTTATGATTTGTCCAAAAAAAATGTCTAGCCAACCATTATATAGATGCACCATATCATCTTTTGGATAAAGATAACCATCAAGAGGCTTCATAAATCATAATAATGTTCACATTATTGTTTTTCTTTATGCTAGTCACAAATCCATGCCGATGGTGTTTATTCAAAACATAAAAGAAAAAGAAGATGGCACAATGATCCACAATGAATGAATAAAAGAAATCAAAATTCATCCTAAAATAAACACAAAAGTGTTGTTCAATTGATTGAATGATAATCGTTCAATCATTTGAACAACAAAATTGAAAATAAAACAAAGCTACTATTCAATTGATTAAACAACAATCGTTCAATCGATTGAATAACAAAATTGGAAGGAAAACACGCAAGAGTGTTGTTCAAATGATTGAATAGAAATTGTTCAATCATTTGAACGGAAAATATCAATAAAAAAACACAAAAATGTTGTTCAATTGATTGAACAACAATATTTCAATCATATGAACAACAAAAATTGAAAATAAAGACTCAAAAGAATTGTTCAATCGATTGAACAACAATCATTCAATCATTTGAACAACAAAAATTGAAGCTAAAAAGTCAAAAATGTTGTTCAATTGATTGAACAAAAAACGTTCAATCATTTGAACAGGGAAAATTTAAAAATGCAGAAAGTGTTGTTCAATCGATTGAACAACAATTGTTCAATTGTTTGAACAATGGAAATTTAAAAACGCAAAAAGTGTTGTTCAATCGATTGAACAACAGTTGTTCCATCGTTTGAACAACAAAAAATTAAAAATGCAAAAAATGTTGTTCAATCAATTGAACAACAATCATTCAATCGTTTGAACAGTGAAAATTTAAAAACGCAAAAAATGTTGTTGAATCGATTGAACAACAATCATTCAATCGTTTGAACAATGAAAATTTAAAAATTTAAAAATGTTGTTCAATCAATTGAACAACAATCATTCAATAGTTTGAACAGTGAAATTTTAAAAACAAAAAAGTTTTGTTCAATTGATTGAACAACAATCATTCAATCATTTGAACAATGAAAATGTAAAAATGAAAAACGCAAAAATCGTTGTTCAATCAATTGAACAACAATCGTTCAATCGTTTGAACAACGAAAATGTAAAAATGAAAAACACAAAATTGATGTTCAATCGATTGAATAACAATCATTCCATCGTTTGAACAACGAAAATTTAGAAACACAAAAAGTGTTTTTCAATCGATTGAACAACAATCATTCAATTGTTTGAACATAAAATGTCAACAAGAACGCATAAGTGTCATTCAATCGATTGAACAACAATCATTCAATCATTTGAACAGCAAAATAAAAAACGCAAAAATGGTGTTCAATTGATTGAACAACAATTTCCACACACAAAAATAAGTGTTTTTCAATTGATTGAACATCAATTGTTCAATCGACTAAACAATGACACACCCATAAACATAAGTGTTGCTCAATTGATTGAACAAAAATCATTTAATCGATTGAATAATACTTACCAAGCACTTAAAAAAAAATCCTCATATTTACATGGTGGTACCTAACTAAATTACAATCAATTAAAATGAATATATACATTATTTACAATTTAAAAAAAATCTCAGTTTTTTGAAAGAAAAGTTGTAGAGTCATCACTCTCTGTAGCTAAGATTTGCATGGAGGGGTCCTCACATACTTGCTGGCAGAAAGACTCCTTAGTGAGTGGTTTTTGGTAGAGATGCACCTGATGCCCTTTCACCTTAAAAGAATGGCTAGACCCATCAATGGTAGTCAAAGTAAGAGTGCCATTGTTATGTACTTCTTGAATCTCATAAGGGTCGAGCCATCTTATTTGCAACTTGCCCGGAAAGTCCTGGAATCTGGAGTCATAAAGGAGTGCCCAATCCCCTTTTTGAAATGTCTTCTTTTTTATGAGGTTGTTGTGCCACTTTGCCCTTTGCTACTGAAAAATTGAAGTTTGTTGCAAAGCTAGTAGTCAAGCTTCATCTAGTTCATTCATTTGTTGAAGTTGATTGGTTTGGGCTTTTGTTAAATCTAGCCCCACTTCTTGATTCGTTCTTAGAATCTTTATTTCAAATTTGATCAGAAAAATAGGTTCTTTTCCAAACACAAGATGGTACAGAGAGTATCCAGTAGTATTCCTCCAAGTTGTACGGTAGGCCCACAAGGCCTCTAGTAGTGTAGCAACCTAGTATCACTAATGTGTTGAGACTATTTTGGCCAGAATCGCTTCAATGACCTTATTGGTGCTTTCGACCTACCCGTTTTCCTACAAGTGATAGTGGGAAGTGATCTTATGTGTAATGTGATGGTTTCTTAGAGTGGCAGTAATATTGTGTCCTATGAATTTCGCTCCCCCATCTGTTATCACTTCCCATGGTAAACCATACTGCACGAATATCCCAAAGAAGAAGTTAATCATGACTTCCTTTGTGGCTCTTGGTAAATCTACCGTTTCCACCTATTTCGTCACATAATCTGTGGAAACCAATATGTAGGCTTTCTGATTCGATGGCATATGGAATGGGCCAACAAAGTCCAATGCCCATTTTTCGAAGGGTTCTATGACTAGTTGGGGTTGCAATGAGATTTCATCAGATTTCCCAGGTCATCCCATCCTTTGGCAGCCATCACAAGCTTGGGCATATTTCTTGTCATCTTTAAAAATAATGTGCCAATAATAGCCCATATGTAGTACCTTATGCCTTCTCCTTTGATCATCGAAGTGTCCTCTGCAGGGCTCGTCATGACAAGCTTTCTGGATGTCATAAATCTCATCCTCGTGAATGCATCTGTGTATACACATGTCAAACCTTGTGTAAAAAAGATATCCACCAATCCAAGAGAATCAGGAGCTCAATTGAACGATCTATTTCCTCTCCCTGACTGCCAAATGTCTAGGAGGCTTCCCTACTACCAGATAATTTGCCACATCTACATACCATGGTATCTTGACTGTCCCGGCAAACAAATGTTCATTTGGGAATTAGTTGTCGACTGCAAGTGGATCATTTACCTTTGGGATTTGAGACAGAAAATTAGCAACTGGGTTTTCCATCCCTGGACAATCCTTAATAGTAATGTCAAATTCCTGCAAAAGCAATATCCAAGGAGTCACTCAATCATTTGTGATAGGTTTGTTAGCTAAATACCGAATGGTAGAGTGATCAATATACAAAAAAACTTGGTAGCCAGTTATATAATTTCTATTTTTTTTTCTATTTCATAAACAACATCTAAGAATTCTTTTTCTATTACTGTATAATTAAGTTCTACAGGAGTAAGGTTTTCGCTAATATAATATATAGAATAAGGCTTCTTGTCCCCTTCCAGTGCCTATAACTACATCTGATGCATCTGTGGATATGTCAAAAGGCAACTCCCAGTTTGGTCCATGTAATAGTGGTGTCTTTGAGACTAGCTTCTTTAAACCTGTAAAATTTGTGTCACATTTGTCAGATAATTTGAAATCAACATTTCCAGTTAAAGCATATAAAGGTGCATCAATTTGTGAAATATTTTTAATAAACCTACAATAATAGCCTGCACATCCCAGGAAACTACATACCTCTGTCTGAGTACAGGGTGTAGACAATAAAATAATTACCTATATTTTTTGTTGGGTTTACCTGTATCCCTACTGCATAAATATAATGTCCCAAGATTACACCTTCGGTCATCATCATGCGACACTTCACATTTCTTAAACATAACCTTGTAGCAATGCATCGTTCTAAAACCTTTTCTAATGTTTGCAGTGCTTGATCAAAGTCATCCCCATATGGAGTAAAGTCATCCATATATACCTCAAGTCCTTCATTTATCAGGTCAGCAAAAATGCTAAGTATAGCTCTTTGAAATGTGGCTTGGGCATTGTATAAGTCGAATTGTAATACTTTGTAAGCGAACGTACCCTAGGGATAGGGTAAGGTTTTTTTGTCTTGGTCTGCAAGGGTGATCTGAATCTGATTATAGCCACTGGAAGTCATCTAGGAAGGAAAATAATTACTTCCCTGCCAAGGTATCAAGGAATTGATCGATAAATGGGAGAGGGGAATGACATTTCTATGTTGCATTATTTAGTTCCTGGTAATCTACACAGATACACCATTTCCCATTTTTTTTGGGGACAACCACCAATGGAGAAAACCATTTCCTATCTGAATTAAGATAAATGAAATTCACATTGAGCAACTTCTGTAATTCTTATTTCACAATATCCTTAAGGTGTGGATTCAACCTCCACTGAGGCTGCCAGATAGGTCGAGCATCCTTCTCGGTATAGATGTGATGAGTGCACAACTATGGGTCTATACCCTTCATATTGGGATAATCCTAGGCAAAATCCCTTTTATATTTTTGCAGGATCTGAATGAGCTTTTGCTGTTGATCACTGTCCAATCTATCATTAATGTTTAAAACTTTGCTTGGTTCAATTTCCATCGGCTTGCTGTTATGAACAACAGTCATCTGGATTTTCTGATCATCAGTATCCTTCAAGGGATCTTCCAATGCTTCATTATAAAAGATTTCTTTCAGTGTTTGACACTTTACATTGCTCACATCAAGTGGCTAATTGATGAAATTTTTGATAATGTCATCTTTAGTTTGATCTTTGAATTCTAGTGCCTCTACTCTATGAGTGGTGAATAGATGCTTTCTTCTAGGTATGATGGTGGTTGTTTAGATATTTTTACAATGGGCAGACTTGGTTTGGCAGGGGGATATAAACAATATTTTTTACAACA
This sequence comes from Pinus taeda, assembly GCA_000404065.3. Taxonomy (NCBI): domain Eukaryota; kingdom Viridiplantae; phylum Streptophyta; class Pinopsida; order Pinales; family Pinaceae; genus Pinus; species Pinus taeda. Next base: position 14,153 of record APFE030573840.1, on the reverse strand, counting down.
TCCCCCTTTGAAATAGTCATGCTGCCCTCCCGTCAGCCTATATATGCATCAATTGTCTCCAGCCAAGGTTGGCCCAATATCAGAGGGTTCCCATCCAATCGACTCTTTGGGTTTATAACAAGAAAATCTACTGGATATTCCCATGACTCAAAAGAGACCTTGATATCTTGTAGAGTTCCTTCTAGCCTTACCACTCAATAATCAATAAGCTTATTAAGGTGGTGGTTGGTTCCAAGGCTGTAATACCAAGTGCTTGATAGGTTTCTATTGTTAAAATATTAATGGACACACCTAGATCAACTAGCGTATTGGAAAAAGAGCAGCCATATATCTGAACTGTCACTATGGGATTCCCAGGATCTTCATACTTTACCAAAGTTTCCCCTCCCAAGAGTAAATCAGATAAGGTTCCTACAACATGAATGGTGGGTGAAGTTTTTTCTTTCCTCAAAGGCTTCTTTACACATAACTCTTTAATTGTTTTAACATAGATGGGAATGTTCTAGATGGTCTAGAGGACTGAAATTTTTATACAAAGATTTTTTAGTTCCCCTACAAGATAAAAATATGGGTAAACAATTAGCTTAGGTATCATTAATCTTTCGAGGAACAGGGGATAAGTGACTATGAGTTCCTTTGGATATTTCTGCTAATCTATCTCTTCTCCTCTTTTCATTTCAGTATCAATTACAGGTGGTGGTATTTGATCTCATCGATGGCTGATCCCTATTTTCCTTAGGGGTGATGATACGTCCTAACCTCAATCTAAGTTCATTACATTCTTGTTGGCCAGATAAATCATTCTTGCGGACAAGACCGATCTCCCTAGTATCAGACGATATCTAGCAACAAGCAGCATAAGCAAATCTACTTTTCTCTAAACATGTTTCAATTCATAAATGAAAACTAAGAGGTGTAATAGACCCTACCTCGGTCCAACGCTTGTTTGTGGCAGCTTTGTTCCAACAGCTTCAAGCAGTTCCCTTTTAATAA
>APFE030573829.1:160295-187583 GCA_000404065.3 Pinus taeda | reverse complement strand
TTTAAATACTTTACCAACGGGGGAAAAATTCCCATATTATTTTCTTGATACTGAAACAATTTTTCAACAAAAAAATTTCAGATATTATTTTTTTGTGAAGGTTGAATGTTCGTTCAGCTTTTTCTTACTCTTAAGTGTAAGATGATATGAAAAATAAGAAAGTTAGAGTAATGAAATGAAAATTATTAAATATATAAAAACAGTTAAAATTATGTTAATAACATTATATATATAAACATAATTTGTATTCATATTTGCTTTTTGTTTTCTTTATCTATTGGAATTGTTAATAGATTAAAATTTACAACACGTGAAAAAGAGTATTAATAATATAAAAGATAACATTAGTCGGTTGGAAATTTGACCAATTCTATAACATGTGATTAATGCCGAAGACATATTGAACACAAAGGTTTCAGATCTATATAAAAGACATAATTTTCAATATTTTAGGTATTGCAATTTTTTAATATTATTTTGAAGGATTAATTGATAATAATTTTTCTTAATTATATAGAGTTAAGTGGAACATTCAAATTACAATATATTGAGAAAATAAATAACTAAAAAGTGGAAAGTCTAGTTTTTATAGGCAACTATAAATATAACTTTTATGTCACTGCTTGTGAAGTGATATGTATGATTAGTTGAATTGTATTAGTTAGTTAGTACTACAAAATTTTTTGTAATTTTATATAGTTAACATTACGTTTTTACAGGTGACGTTAGCCCTGCCGCTACATCTCTGGCTACGGGTTTCGAGATTGGACATCATTCTTTGGGAAATGCAGCATTTAATACAGATTAGATTTGATACCATAATATGTGGCTTCAATGTACTGTAAATTGATAAACGTGTTATACATATTTGACGGCAACTACAAAGTTATGAATGGATGGGACCGTTGATTGCATATCATTCCTTTCATTGACTAATACTGTTATAAGTGTCTGGATAATTCCATGATAAAAAACATGGTATTCTCTTATGATATTATTAAACACTGAAGCACATATTTATACAATCATATTTGAAGGGAGGCAATTATATCTCCATAGCTAAAAAATACTCGAAATACCTAATCTATTTCCCAATCATAACTATATACAATAATTCCGAAGGATTACAACATTTCCACCCTTAATCTAAAGGGACATTTCGCATAGAGCGTAAAGATCTAAATCTTTCAAACTTTTCACTCCCGAATGCTTTTGTGAAAATATCTGCAATTTGTTCTTAAATTGGACATTGTGTTAGATAAATTATTTTGGCCTCTATATGATGTTGAATCAAATGATACTTGGTGTTGATATGTTTGGTTCAATCATGAAGCTTTGCATTCTTGGCCAATTGAATTGCAGAAGAGTTGTTGACAAATACAAGAGTTGAAGTTTTTTGTTTCTTCTACAAATCTTCAAGTATTTTCCGAAGCCAAATGATTTCTTTTGTAGCTTGAGTTGCTGCAACATATTCGGCTTTACTGGGAGAATCAAAAGGAATAGATTTCTTGTGTGATATCCAAATGATGGTTCTGATCCAAGATTCATCAAATAACTAGAAGTAGAGACTACATTCACCCTATCTCCATCAAAACCAAAATGTGAATAACTAACTAGATGGAAGTCTAAAACTTTAGAATATTTGAGTCGTAAGTTTGAGTTGCTTTTAAATATTTCAAAACTGTTTTTGCTGCTACCCAATGCCCCTCAAAAGGATGGTGCATAAATCTGGAAAGTATTCCAACAAAAAAAGTTATATTTGGACAAGTAATAGATAGATAAATCAAACTTCCACCAAGTTGCCTATGCTTTGTTGGTTCTTCAAATGGCTTTCCTTCTTTTGAAGTGAGTTCAAATTATGCTCCATTGGTGTAGCAACAAGATTATAGTCCATCATTCTATATTTTCTTGATAATTTTCCAACCTATTTCTTCTAAGAGATAAAAATATGTTGTGGTTTTTTATCAACTTCAATTCCAAGATAATAATAAAGTAAACCTAAATCTGTCATATCAAAAACCTTTTGCAATTCCTTCTTAATTGATGGTATATATTCACCATTGTTTACTATGACAATCAAATCATCAACATAGACAACTAGATATATAACTGATCTTCCAGCTTTCTTAACAAAAAGAGTTGCATCATCTAGGTCAAAATGCATAGAATTTAACTCAAGAAGACGTTCAGTTAGTTTCTCATATAATGCACGTGGAATTGGTTTCAATCCATAGAAAGACTTCTTTAATTTTCCTACCTTTTGTTCTTTCCCTTTAATAGTAAAACCTTATGGTTGAAATATATAAACATTTTCTTTCAAATCCTCATTTAAAAAGTAAGTTTAACATCCATATGATGATTTTCTGATTCTTTTTGAGTTGCAATAGCAAACAACGATGTAATAGTGCCCCATTTGGTTGTAGGAGCAAATGTCTCTATATAGTAAACATTGTGTTTATGTGCATATCCCTTTGCTAGAAGTCATGCCTTGTTCTTATCAAATGAACCCAATAGGTTTGACGCCAACAGGAAGATCCACCAGCCTCCATGTGCCATTTTTTATGAGAGCATCATATTCCTTTTGCATTGCATTTTTCCAGTGATCATAACTAGCATCTTCTTCCAAACAAGTAGGTTCACAATCAACAGAAAAAATAAATTCACAACGAGAATAGTTACCTGAAGAACTCCTTGTCTCAAACTCATCGTATTCCCTTGGAAATGTTCTAATACGTGTTGATCTTCGTAGAGGTTGTAAAGGAAGTTTATCATCTTGTGAAACAAATTCTTCATTACATTCTGTCCCACTCTCTATTTTTGTTGTTTTTGTCCCTGTTGTCTTTGCAGAAACACATTTATCATCCAATTTCTCTCCAGTAACAAAATTATTATCATCATTGAGAGAAGGAAAATCCACAGATTGTTCTAATATGGGAATCCCCCATTTAGGATGTGGAAGAATATTATCTAATTCGTAATAAAACTTCTTAGGCACATACTTCTCTAACTGATTAAGTTGTCTATCAATGATGAGTGCATCTTTATCAAATTTAAGAAAAACTACATCTCTTGAAAAAATAAACTTCATAGTCTCTTCATCATACAATCTGTATGCCTTAGAAGTCATATAATACCCCAAAAATATACATTTCTTCCTCTTTCACTCAACTTATTTCTTTGTTGTTTAGGAATCAAATCATAAGATTGAGAACCAAAAATTCTGAAATGTTGAACAACAAGAAAACGATTATACCACATTTTATATGGAGTTTTGTTGTTGATGTTGGAGGAAGGAAATTGATTTCTGATATAGGCTTCATAGAGCATTGCTTCTCCCCAAAACATCAATTTTACATTCTTAAAAAACATGATTGATATAACCATATTGAGCAATGTTCTATTCATTCGTTCTGTAACAACATTTTGCTGTGGATTATAAGGTATTGTGGTTTGGTGTTTGATGCCATTCTCTTGCAAATATCTTTAAAAAACATGTGAAGTATATTCTCCCACATTATCAGTTCTTATAGTACCAATATTAAGTTGAGCTTCATTTGTAAGCAAGAAATGAAAATTTTTAAACACATCAAAAACTTGTGATTTTTCTTTCAGTAGATAGATCCAACACATCCTCGAATAATCATCAATAAATGTACAGACATAGGTCAACACAAATCTGAGTGTATGAGACTTAATTTCCTTGTAGCTCTAGAAGTAGAATTCTAAAAAGATTGTTTGTGATGCCTCCACAATATACAAGCATTACATGGAGTCAATTTTCTTGGAACTGCTGCAAGTTGCATAATCCCCTATTGTCTCATAATTTAGTACTTTCATAACTAATATTCCCAAAGCGTGTTGACCAGAATAAAGATGTTGACAGAGTATCATTTTTCTGAACTAAATGATTAGAATTTAATGAAAATAGATGACATACCTTTCAACTTCTCAATTCTATCTTCTTCTATACCATTCATTGCACAATTATTGTCAGCTTCTCTTCAAATTTCCACTTTACAATCAAACATGTGAATGGAATGTACCTTTGTCTTATTTGTACAAGAGATAATAAATTCCTTTGGAACCGTGGAACGTAAATAATATCATTTAAAGTATAATCTGAAAGTCCAGGAATATTTAACTGAATAGAACCAATCCATGATGGCTTGAATGGAGACTTATCAGCAAAATACGCTACTCGATCAATATTAACACTAAATTTTTTAAACGAATCTCTTCTAAAGGTCATATGATGAGTGACACCTATGTCTGAAATCCAACTATCATGCCATGAAAAAAAGAGGTACTAAATATGTCTTCCATATTAAAATTACAATGGGAAACACCATAATGTGCATTCTGAGAAGAATGTTCTTTTTTTGGAATTAGTTGATATTTCCTATCAAGCATTTGTTCTCTTCTTTCATTAATTTCTCCATGGGAATTTTACAATTTGCAGTAGTATGTCCAATTTTACCACATCTAAAACATTTTCCAACTATTTTATCATAAACATTTTTTTGTTTATCATTATGTTGTTTATCTCTCTGATTATTTTTACCCCCATCTCTATAATTCTTCCTACCTCATCCTTTTCTACCCTTAGTATTTATGACAAATTATTCTGAGGTTTTTGGTCTTTTTGAGAAAGACATAATGTTTCAGTATTGGAATTATGTAATGTTTCTTTCATGCCAAAAACCTTCTCTCTTTCTATAATTTTTCCTACTAGTTTGTCAAAATATAAATATTTGAACTCTTCGCTAGATTGGAGAGATTGCAGGTAGTGAGAATAAGCAAGGTGAAGAGTTTTTATAAAGGGAGTGAGCTGAAGATGAAATTTTACTCTAGTAGATTCAGTTTCACGATTGATGGCTTTAATTTCAAAAGCAAGTTTTAATGGATCATTATCTTTCATTTCCATATTAAACAACCTCAATAGTAACTATATTATCTCGAATTCAGAGTGTGAACCATATTAAAGATCCTTTAATATTTCTATTGCATCGTATGTTGTTTTACTCTGAATAATGTATCTTCTTACCTCTTCTGAGACTGAAGTAGAAATTTAAGCATGGGCCTTTCTATCCCTACTCTTGCAAATTGGTAATTGTTTTTCCTCATAAGGTGTTTCTGGTACAATACCTTCTTTTCCTTCACAAATTCCATTCTATAGATCATTAAAAATAAGTGTATTTTTTATTTTCTTGTACCACTCTTGGTAATTTTCTTTCTAGATAGAACAATGCCAACTAAATATACAAAAGAATTCATATTTTGTAGATAAAATAGTAGTAAAAAATATAATTGTATAGAACTCACTTTTTTTTAAAGCTTTCTGTTTCAACGGGGCATAATTTTTACTTACAGATCAATAACAATCAACTGTAAAGTAATCCAATCTAGCGATGTCTCACAACCTTGCAACCACATCCAATGAACAACATTTAAAAAGTCCAAGTAATGACATTTGAATGGCGGAACCAACACATTCAACATGTATGATTTTATTAAACACTCGGACCTCCTACTTAAGTGTACAAGGAAAGTTGACACTTGGAAATTGTGGTTTTTGAGACTTCGGCTTAAAAAAGGTAGAAAAACTACATGAATAGATGTTAGGAAGACTCAAAATTATGGTATAATTTAGAAAATTACATACAAACAACACCGAGCAACCACAAGTTCCACTGATGAGGTTCCACATATGGGACTACATCTGATGACATTCAAATTCGTGGTCAATAGCCAATGGCACATTACGACATACAATGATCCATCAATGGTCAGATATTATCTATCATGTGTATCTTCTGATCCAATAGTCCATGGAGACACCCCGTGTGTCAATGTATAAAATGGGCAGTGGTCTTGTATGATAGATTTGAAAAAACCATTTAGAAAAAAATGATTGGTTGTGATGAGTTACAAAGGAAACAAGCTAAGTTTTCAAAACCACCAAGTAGTGGTCCCAGGTGGTGACTTCCAAAACCACCAAATCCACAAATGTCCAATAAATCCACCAATGCTTTCGCTGTCATCCAATCAACTTCACAAGGTCATTCGCGAGGTCACACTACGAGCTAGATCACTCCGAGGCCAAATTTTCATGAAAAGTTGCAACTTTTGCAACAATAGAGTTTGATCTAGACACTTCGATTTTATTCTCAAACCTTGGTCTGATACGACTTTTACAAGTGTCTAGAGAATCCATGATAGAAACCATAGTATTCTTTTATGATATTATTAAACACTCAAGCACATATTTATACAATCAGATTTGAAGGGAGACAATTATATATCAATAACTAAAGAATACTGGAAATACCTAATCTATTTCCTAATCATAACTATATACTCTAGCCCCAAAGGATTGCAAAAAATACTTAATGGATCATCAATTGGGGATAATGTATAGAGATGTCAATGGTCTCTATCTCATTAATGCATGGTGCACTTTTTTAAAATAAAAATATTAATCCAAAATTAAATAGGAACACGACAAATAACAAATGTAACCATAAATAAAGAGATGTAAGAGAAATAACCCTTCATTTCACTAATATCAAATACTGAAATATGCTTACAAATAGAATGGAAATAAACTAGCTTGGCCGATGGTACCTTATATCTGAGAAGAGATGTGGCAGCTACATAACTTTGAACTGTGTTACAATGAGGCTAAAGGGACCATTTATTGTTGAAAAACAAGGGAAAACCATAAAAAAACAAAGCCCTAACACGAGCAATTGTAAGAAGAAGAGTTGGTGGGCCCCATTGGGTTTAGTTGGGAAGCCAACTTCCTGAGGTCGTAACTTAGTCATATTATCTTTGTTTGGTGCGTACAATACCTTGTTGGAAAGATCTCTCTGAGTACTATTTAATTTGTGGCAAGCAGACTTATGGATATGGGCCTGCTGTGGACCTCACAAAACATTGTTTAGGGGGTCAAAATAGCTTTGAAAGTTCAAGACATGATGAACTACTAAAAATAGTAAATGCTACAATAAACAAGGAAATAGATGAAACTGACTAGAGGTATAGGTGGAATAGGTGGGTGACCACCAATATCCACCTGGATCAGTCCTCCCTCTTTAGGAATCAATGGTCCCCATTGCGTGCAGGGGCTCCATGATGTGAGGAATTTTTTGTTAAAGCTGGTCCCTAGTGAACCACTTGCCCCGATGAAGGAGTTGGCTTGCTTTGGAAACTTGATATAGATGGATCCTCTATTAGAGAGTGTTCTTGATCTTCATGTCCATGATATGATTAGTTGTGGAATGTTCCATGCAGTCTAAGTTTAGCTCTGCTCGTGTGAGTTGTTTTGCAATGTCGGATGTGTCCAACAATGGTCGAAAGTATAGCCGAAGGCAGTCTACATTGAACACTAGGTGCATACGAAGGAATGGTGGAATGCTAAGCTTGAATACATTGTTCCCTATAGCCTTAGTGATGGTGTATGACACATATCGGAGTGGGTGAAGCTTGCGGTGGGGTCCAGTGAGGTGGTCCTTCTACAAATGTAGCCAAACTTTGTTTCCCACCTGAAACCTGTGTGACACCTGATTTTGATCATGGCACTACTTGTACTTAACATTGGCTCTATCCAATATGTCATGGACCTGCTAGTGGATGTGTTGAATGTGCTTAATGACTTTTTTAGCCCTCTTGACTTAAGATTATACGTGAGCTGAATCTACCTAAGTAGTTACAAATGGTATGGACACATCAATGGGACATAATGGCTAAAATCCCAGCCCTACCTAAAAGGGGATATGGTCCATTGAGTTATGGAGAGCTTTCTTGTAGTTGTACTGGATATAAGGGAGGATTTCATCCCATGCACGTTGATGCTTCGAGTTGTACATGTACATCATCTGTATGATCATCCTATTGATGACCTCTATTTAGCAATCCGTTTGTGGGTGGAAAGTTGTAGACTTATTAAGTTTGTTATGCAACATTGACCAAATACTTAACCAAAATGAACTTAGGAATTTGTTGTCCTGATCTGAGACAATGAACTATGAGATCCCAAAGTGTACCCACATTTGTTCAAAGAAGAGCTAAGTAGTGGCCTCTGTTGTGATACTCTTCTTATAGGCCACAAGAATGGCCATCTTAGAGAATCCGTTGACGACCACTAAAACACAATTATTGTTTTCCTTAGTATAAGGAAGACCCGACATGTAATCCATGCAGATGGATTTGCAAGGTTGACTAGGAGTAGGGAGAGGAGTATATAGCCCTTGCTTCTTGATGGTTGGTTTGGAAATGGCGTAGGCAGTGCAGGATCTAATGTATTTGCCAACATTTTGATGAAGGTTTGACTGATAAAAATACTTTTGCAGCACTACCGCTATTTTCTCTACTCCGAAATGTCCAGCGACTCGGCTGTAGTACGCCTCCCAAATCATCTTGGCACGGTCACTTGAAGGAACACAGATGTGTCCCTGATGGCATAACAATGCATCATGGAGCTGTAAATTTAGAGCTTTCTTACCTTCCAGGAGTGTCTGGTATGTGTTGCCAAATTCTGGGTCGCTCTTGTAAAGATGCAGCCACCTTAAAGTCTCGTGCCCAAGGAAGTTGAGCACATTGATCAACACCATGATTGGGTGGTTAGATGAGGTAGTCTCCAACATTATTGGTGCTTCCCTTCTTGCACTAATGTTCAAGTGAAATTGTGTCATGTATGTCGACCATTTATAATGGCGATCATTCTGCAACTTCCCTTGTGTATGTATCAATTGCAGGGGTTAGTTGTCTGTGTGGATGACTATTTCCTTCCCCAAAATGTAATCCTTCCATTGATGGAAGTCCTGCACAATGGAATACATTTATTTGTCATAGGTGGGATACTTTCAGACTGTGTCTAAAAGTGTCTCAATGTGGTAAGCCAGTGGATGCCCCTGCTGAGTAAGAACTGCACCAATAACATAGTTGGCGACATTTGTCTCAATCTCAAATGGTTGTTGCATGTATGGTAATGTGAGCACTCGTGCAAAGCAGAAGCGATGCTTCAACTCAAAAAGTTCCTTCTGTTGGGTTTCATAACAAAAGAATGTTTCTTTCACTCTACCCTTGGTGACTTCACTTAAAGGCCAAGTGTTGGGTGTGGAGACTGATTATCTTCTTTATTCAGAGGTATCACTGCATTAGGACCCTAATTCGTAATGTGGTAGCAACGCCAACCATAAAATGTACACTGGCAAGGGGGTCCAGTGGGGGGCAACAATAATTATTTGGAGTCCCCCCCTGACAGGGGATCGGGGGTAGCACCCCTGAAGCTAAAAATAGATGTAAAATTTCCTTGTAAAATGCTGTAGTTTTGTAGTCAATATAGGCCATTCATTAGGTGAAGATCTGACGGTAGAAGTTATGTTTAATTTAGGGTTTATTTCCCTAGAATGTAACCCCTCGCTATATATGAGGGAATTGTATTGCGTCTATGTAGATCTATATTCTGAGTGAGAAAGAGAGAAGAGATTGTGTGAGAGCGAAGAGGCAATTACAATGGATTTGTTGTAGTTTGTATCTCTTCAATTTGCTAGATAATATAAAAGAAAGGATAGGTTGTTTCTCGGGGATGTAGCCCAAATTGGGTGAACCATGTATATCTGTGTCTTTCTTATTTTATGTGTTTATATTTCTGCAATATATTTTATGTGTTCCATTGTTGTGTAATATATAATTTTCTAACAATTGGTATCAGAGCCGAAGGTCTTTTTGGCTGATAAAATCATAGGAGAGAAGTGTTCCTGGTTCGAGTGGGAGAAATGGCAGAATATGGTAGGTTTAGGGTTGAAAAATTTAACGACCAAAACTACCAGCTGTGGAAGATGCAGATGGAATATTATCTATATCAGAAATATCCATTCCCACCATTGATTGGAAAGACAAAGAAGACGATGAGTATGACAGACACATAATTGGATATTCTCAATAGAAAGGCACTTGGAATAATATGGTTGTGCCTAGTAGCGTCGGTAGCCTTTAATATTTCAAAGGAAATAAAAAACAAAGGATTTAATGTTGGAATTGGTCAAATTATATGAAAAACCCTCAACCTCAAATAAGGTATTTCTTATGAAGCATTTATTTAATATGAAGATGTCACAAGGTGGACCTGTTGCTGATCATTTAAATGAATTTAATATAGTTACCAGTTAGTTAAGTTTTGTACGGGTAACTTTTGATGATGAAGTTAGGGCTATGTTATTTCTGTGATCATTGCCAAAAAGTTGGAATGGTTTAGTTATGACCATTAGTAACTCTATCTCTGGATCTAATACTTTAAGGTTTGATGATGTTGTCAGTGCAATCTTTAGCAAGGAAATGCGATGGAAAATCTCTAGTGAGACATCAAGTAATGCTTTGACTACAGATACTAGGGGAAGAAAAATGGAAAGAGGAAAGAACCCAATATATCACAGTAAGCCAAGGAGAGGTAGTTCTAAGTCCAGATCGAGGATAGTGTGTTGTAAATGTGGGAAGGAAGGACACCTGAAGAAAGACAGCAAGTATCAGAACGGAAAAGAAGGAGATGCGCAACAAGAAAACAATCATGAAGTGAATGTGACAGGTGATGTGTTGTAAGATGATTTGATTCTTTCATTAGAAAATATTATCGATGCTTGGGTGGTAGATTCAGGGCCCTCATTCCATGCCACACCTGATAGGAAACAATTTTATGATTATGTTCAAGGATATTTTGGACAGTTTCGATTGGGTGATGATAAACCCTGTAAAATCATTAGAATGGGTACAACTTTCATAAAACAGTAGAACAAAAATAAATATCTATTGAAGGAGGTAAGGCATGTTCTAGATCTGAAGAAAAATCTGATTTCAATAGGGTAGTTGGGAGGTGAAGGCTGTGTGACTAATTTTATAGATAAAACCTGGAAGGTCACTAAAGGAGCCTTGGTAATAGAAAAAGGAGAAAAGGTTGGTACATTGTATTTATGCAATGTTATTTCTAATTATGTTAATGATTTAACCTCTACAAGAGAAGATACAACATTGTGGCATCATAGGCTTGGACACATGACTAAGAAGGGATGCAGATTCTTCACTCAAGAAATTTGTTCCTGGGTTTGAAGCATGTTGATTTAAAATTCTGTGAGAATTTTATTTATGGAAAACAAAAGAGAGTTAGAATCCTCAGAGTTGGGAAAGAAAAGAAGAGTGAAAAATTAGAGCTTGTGGATACAAATATATGGGAACCTTCTCAGGTATCATCTCTCGGTGGATCTCGTTATTATGTTAATTTTATTGATGTTGCAACAAGAAAAACCTAGATTTATTGTATTCAAAATAAATCTGGTGTATTTGATACGTTCAAGAGATGCTTTGGTTGAAAATGAGACAGGAAAAAGGTTCAAGTGTCTCAGATCAGCCAATGGAGGTGAATATTGCAACAAAGTGTTTGATAGGTACTATTCAGAGAATGGAATTCATAGAGCGAAGACAATTCCATGAACATCACAAGAAAATGGTGTGTCAGAAAGGATGAATAAGACAATCATGGAGCGTACAAGGTGCATGAGATTGCATGCAAGATTGCATTTACACTTTTGGGAAAATGCTGTAGATACTGTTGTTTATCTAATAAATAGAGGGTCTTCAAGTTCCTTCGATGGTGGTATTCCAGAGGAGGCATGGACAAGTAAAAAGGTAAACTACTCATTTTTAAAGACTTTTGGTTGTGAAGCCTTTATCCACATTAATAAATAAAATAGAACAAAGCTTGAGGCAAAATCAAAGAAATGTACCTTTATTGGATATGCTGTTAATGATTTTGGTTATCGCTTTTATGATTATGAAAAACACAAAATCATTAGGAGCAAAGATATCATATTCAATTAAAATGTTTTGTATAACAATTAGATGCAGGAAAAGACACAGGAAAAAGAAAACAGAGAGTACATAGTGCTTGATGAGATCACAGAAAAGTGAAGGTGCCTGAAAATCATAATGATCAACAGCTAGAACAACCACAACAACAACAAGCACCTCAAATGCCTGAAAGTGTTGTTACAATATCTACCAAGATAAGTAGACCCCCTGAATGATACTCTCCATTATATTATGTATTTTTGATTGATTCTAGTGAACCAAAATGTTATGAAGAAGCAGTGTAGGTAGAAACTAGGAAGAAGTGGGAGCAAGAATTGAAAGAAGAGATGAAATCCTTAATACATAACCAGACTTGGGACTTAGTTAGGTTTCCTGTAGGTAAAAAAACATTACAGAATAAATGGGTTTACAGTTTGAATGAAGAAGATGGAGGTAGAAAAAGGTATAAAGCTAGACTTGTAAAATGACTTCAATCATACCCATTTTAAGTCTTGTAGCAGTTGAACATTTGCATCTTGAGCAGTTAGACATAAAGACAACCTTTCTCCACAGGGATTTGGAGGAAGAGATATATATGCAGCAACCATAAGGATATGAGGTAAAAGGAAAGGACAAACTAGTGCGTAGGTTGAAGAAGAATTTGTATGGCTTAAAACAGGCTCCAAGGGAGTGGTATCTAAAATTTGATAGGTTTATGTCTAAACAAGGTTATACTAGATGTCACTCTAATCATTATGTTTATCTCAAAAGACAAAATGATGACAGCTATATTATATTGTTATTATATGTAGATGACATACTTTTTGCAGGTTCTAACATGTAAGAAATAAATGTGCTCAAAAGAAAATTGGCGAACTCATTTGCAATGAAGGATTTGGGTGCTGCAAAAAAAATCCTTGGTATGAGAATAACTAGAGACATGAAGAATCGAAAGTTAACATTGTCTCAGGGTGAGTACATGGAAAAAGTTTTGAAAAGATTTAATATGCAAAATGCAAAACCAATTAGTATACGTTTGGCTAGCCATTTCAAACTATTTAAAGAAGTGTGTCCCAAGACTCAAGAATAAATGACTTATATGTCTAATGTTCCACATGCATCAATAGTTGGAAGCTTAATATATGCAATGGTCTGCACAAGACATGATATTGCACATGCAGTGGGAGTTGTAAGTAGGTACATGAACAATCCAAGAAAAGAACATTGGATGGTGGTGAGGTGGATTCTCAGGTATTTGAGAGGTACCACAAATCAATGATTATGCTTTGGTAGTTCAAAAATTGCTCTGCAGGGATATGTTGATGTAGATATGACGAGCGATAGAGATAACAGGAGGAGCATAACATGGTATGTGTTTACTATAGGTGGAACAATTGTTAGTTGGGTTTTAAAATTGAAAAGCGTTGCCGCACTCTCAACAACGGAAGTAGAGTATGTTGCTGATACAGAGGCTAGTAAAGAAATGATTTGGTTGCAAAGGTTTCTAGATGAATTGGGTAAGAAGAAGGAGTTGGGCAGGTTATATCGTGACAACGAGAGTGCCATACATTTTGTAAATAACTCTGCATTTCATTCCAAGACTAAACATATATAGCTCAAGTACCATTTCATACGGTAAGTGTTGGAAGATGGACAACTGAAGCTGGAAAAGATACACACTAGCCAAAATCTTGTAGATATGTTAACAAAAGTTGTAACCAGGGAGAAACTGACATTTTGCTCAGTTTCAATTGGTCTTCAAGTATGATGAAGAAGAAGATAAACAACCAGGTCCAAATTGGAGTCATTGTCCAACAAATGAAGCAGCGGTGGAGTTGCTATAATCAGTCTCCAAGTGGCAGATTATTGGGTGTGGAGCCTGATTATCCTCTTTATTCAGAGGTATCACCACATTAGGATCCCAGTTTGTAATGTGGCAACAACACCACCGGTAAAATGTATGTTGCCAGGGGGGTCTGGGGGGGCGACGATGATTATTTGGAGACCACCCTCGCTGGGGTTCGAGGGCAATGACTTCGAAGCTAAAAATAGATGTAAAATTGCCTTGTAAAACGTTTTAATTTCGTAGTCAATCTAGGTTGTTCATTAGGCATATATCTGAGGGTAGAAGTTATGTTTAATTTAGGATTTTTTTCCCTAGAAGGCAACCCCTCGCTATATATGAGGGAATTGTGTTGAGTCTATGTAGATCTGTATTATAAGTGAGAAGGATAAAGGAGATTGTGTGAGAGAGAAGAGGGAATTACAACAGATCTGTTGTAGGTTGTATCTCTTTAGTTTGTTGGATAATATAAAAGGAAGTACTTTTTGTTACTCCATGGACGTATCCCAAATTGGGTGAACCACGTATATCTATGTCTCTCTTGTTTTATGTGTTTTCTATGTTTATATTTCTGCAATATATTTTATGTGTTCTGTTGCTCTGTAATATATAATTTTCTAACACCAAGTGATATGAGAGAACCCCAGCACGAACCTGGGGTAGAAATTGGCAAGAGCTAGAAAGTTGTAGAGCTTTGTTAGAGTGGTTGTGGATAGCTAATCTTGAATGACTTGTATCTTAGCTGGGTCAACATCCACACCTTACTCATCAATTATGTATCCCATATATTGAACCTGGGTCATGCAAAAAGTGGATTTCTACAAATTGGCACACATCTTGTTTTGTCATAGGGTTTGGAGTACCTCTCAAATATGTTGGAGGTGCTCTTCCCAAATCTAGCTAAAGATCAAGATTTCATCTAAGTACACCACCAAGAATTGTTATTGGGAAATCTAGTGTCTATGTAGAACTGCTAGTCCCACTAAGATAGGTAGCTATCTTAGAAACAAACAGATTAATGCTACTTTCATTTTCCTTTACGAGAAGTAGATAGGAGAGGAGCAAATAATGCCAACCTCAATCTTTCACTTGGTTCGTTGCTTGTTCCATCTCCCCTCTGACAGATCTTTGCCGCTCCTTCCTTGCTTTCAAAGAGTACCTGTAAATTCAAAGCAGCATAATACCTTTAAAGTGTAGAGATCTACAATCATAAACAATATAGGACCAGATATATATTGACCACACAAATGCATATATTATCAGACATACAAGAATGTAGAGGAAAAATTTAATAGCTTTATTGATATAAAGATTAGAAGAGGGGATTAAAACCCATTGATCTGACCCAACGTCATCCTCCCAACATGAAATCCCTTCTTCACCTCATGAAAAGCTTAGATCATTCAACACTATGATGTTCCACCAGGAAACCAACAACACTTCCTTACAAGATACAAGATTCCAGCCTTTGGATCTCTGGGATGAGGGATCCATATATAGATGATTGCAGGGGGGTGAGTCAGCTTTTGGGATTTTGATTAGTGTCCTCTCTCTAATAGTTCTTTGTTCCACTTGGAGATTCATGATCTCTTACTCATCCAAGGGTGAATTCAGAGAGGCAAGTGTCACAGGAGAAGTTTCTGGAAGATTCCATGATCATACACCTCAC
The DNA here is from genome assembly GCA_000404065.3 of Pinus taeda. Classification (NCBI taxonomy): domain Eukaryota; kingdom Viridiplantae; phylum Streptophyta; class Pinopsida; order Pinales; family Pinaceae; genus Pinus; species Pinus taeda. The sequence continues at coordinate 172,230 of APFE030573829.1, read as the reverse complement.
AAACTGTCTCTGTCATTTGTCTATTCTCGCCCATCGCACCATACAGGAGGGCTTTTCAGTATGCATCACACTTTTTGCATGTGGTAGGTGAGATTCATCGCACCCTTTGCACTGAGAAGTCTGTATGGTCCAGTTTTGACCAGTTCTGAGAAGTTTTCTGTGGAGAACTTCTGGGAGATGATGTAATCAGCTGGCCTTGTTCCTTTAGGGTGTGAAACAACGCTTTTAGTGACTCAGAAGCCCTTGGTTTATGGACATATATGATTGGGGTTGTAGTGCCTAAATATGTCTCTAGCAGCTGCCCCCTAAAGCATGAGGTCGAGAATCTTTTGATGTCGGCTGAAATGCTTTATCATGAGGATCCGAGGTTTTTTGAACTAGAAGGTGACCTGTAATAAGATACAATACAACGCATTATATTCATAACATTTTCATGATCTATCTAAGGCGGACATTCCCATGATGAGCTTTATAAATTCATTTCATGTACATAGGATAGACAACCGTCTATGTGGCAGATTGATGATTCTGATAGAGCCATCATCCTTTGATTTGGATGATCATTTGTGCAGCAATGATGTACATTTGATGTCTTTATTTTCCTGAATATATCGTAGCCCGAAGGGATAAAACAATATCTGGGGTCTTCAAACTCGTCCAATCATCGCCCGAAGTACAAGTCGATCCATGTGAAAAATGTTCTGGAGTCGAACATGGAAAGACATTGCCTGGTTACCAGCCAATGATGTAAGCTATCACCATGTGTGAGAGGAATCACCAACAATGATGATGATCCTCAAGGTACTACAGTAAAATTTGTGTGGTGTGAAAATGGGACTTGGCGTCGAACACCACGCAAAATCTTTCAGTCAAAGGGCATTGATGTAAACCTATCGCCGGAAGTGAGAAACTCGCCATTGAGGCATGCAAGCTTCAAAGTATTGAAAGGGTTGTTCCTAGGTCGACTTCTTGGATAATGAGTTGTCGTCAACAAGAAGTAACCCATCGTAGGAGGGCCTTAATGAATCCCACATCTATGAAATGGAACGGAGAAAATGATTTTGTGGAGGTGAAAACAATTTGATGATACAGGGTTTAGGGTAGCAGTCATGAAAGAATGAAGGGTGAAGGTATTGCGGCGGGTGACACACAAGCTGGGTTGGTGAATTCTCTGATCGACTTCTCCTGAACATATATGTGACATGGAAATGGATTGGTAGTGTTAACCCCAAAGATGGATGGTACGATGGACCAATGGTAGTATGATTGGTGAACGAAATAACCCAACCCGACTCAATCATGGTGATGGAGTGAAAGTGTCATGTTCAAGAGCGACTCACTACCAATAAAGTTTCTTCAAGTTTTCTTCCCAATTTTTCCCTAGTCATTGCTGACCAATACCTCTTTATTTTTATCAAGCTTGAGGAAGATAACATATGCTTGATCTATAATTTTCCCTTTGGGCAAACCCGTCGCTATGTTTTAATGAGCCTAGCGCAGTGAAACTCATTCTTGTCTCTATGGACAAGTTTGTCACTATTGGTTTTAACGAGTTTAACGACAAAGACAACTCGGTCCTTTTTCAATTTTAGAGAGTTTGAAAAGGGACAAAAAGGAAACTCCAGTAATCCTTTTTCATCATATAATCCCTTAAGTCTGAAAAAGTATAAAATAATACGAAAGGGATGAATTTTCTATAATTTTAACAAGCCAAACAAGAAAAGCGCTCGATCGTTTTGTGTAATAATCCCTCAGGTTCAAAAAGATTAAATTCTAGAGGAGGGATAACACTTCTGATAGCTTTAACGAGCTGGAAAGGCCAATTTCTCGACAATCTTTTCATATTTTACGAGTTAGATGAAAAGAGCTTAAAGGAGACTTGTTTTTGAGGAACGAGTGATATTTTCAGGTAGCTGCTGATTCCAAGTAAGGTTTGGAATTTTCCAATCACAGCAGTGTCACAAGGATGGCTAACAGAATCACTTGTTGCAGCCATTCCTCAAAAGGGTAAACAATCAAATGGAGGCGTATGATTGGCTAAAACAGAGTGGAGGTGATGATGAGAACACGACCAAGGCTCAAAAGCTGATGATAATGCATTCGCAATGGTTACTTACCGGAGGTTGGTTCATTTTATAATGAGCTTAAACTCTGGGGGAAACATTTGCTCATTGCTTAGGTTTAATTTTTAACAAGCTTGAACTTTGCATAAAAACTGCTCATGCCAGTCGTATAATAAGGATGTCTCATTGATAGATTCCATTTTTATGGAGATTGCACCACTCAAAGCTTTACTTTGTATCCTTTCATGATGTAAGCTAGGAATGACCAATCCTACGAGTTTGAAGGGTTGAGAATCTACAAACTAAGAAAATAAATGGCCGCTCTTTACTTGCATGCAAAAAGGTTTGTATGCCCCCAGGTATAGTGAAATAGAGTTTCTAGGCTACCACATAGAAGTTCTCACATTTGCAAGATATTTTCCATCTGCGTAGCAGACAGAAACACTTCCTGGCTTAGTCCATTTGGATAAAGGTGATTCTAGCTCCAACCACCTAACCTTGATGAGGGAAACTTGTTCCAGTATAATCCCATTTTCCTAAATGGACGGGTGTCAGACTAGTCATATATCCTTCGTGGAAACCTACCCTATACCCAAAGTTTCCCTGCCGAAGTAGACCAGGGTGCATGCCCCCTGGGTCTCAATCATGGCCACCGAATTACTTGTGCTCTTCAGGTGGACGAACTAGAGATTGATGAGACATTCCTTGCGTGAAAATACCAGTTAGGGATGGCATTTGACTATTAGCTATGTGTGAGCTGGGAAATGAAAGCTGGTCTACGAGCTGGACCAATTAGCCTTCACGCGGAAAACACATTACTCGAAAGAGTGAGGAGACAATGGCTCCCATGTTATAAATATAGTCACGCCCAAGGAGCAGATTATAATATAAAGGTCCTTGGACTACCATTACATTCAGATACACGGTTTTCCCTCTTAAAGTTATAGGCAAACCTGGAAGGATCCCTAATGGTCGACTGGTTCCTTTGTCGAAGCCTATTATATTTCGTATCTCAGGCAGAAGCGACGGCGAACCAAGTGCTTTCTAAGCTATTGAGGAAAGGATACTCATAGAAGCCCCTTCATCTATGATGGTACCGACCATGACCATTCTATAAGCTTGTACAATGATTCGAAATGGTACATTAGATGGTAGATGGGGTCTACCTAGCAGATTCCAATCGAAGGAAATGATTAGGTTGCTTAGAGGTGGGACCGAATAAACGGCTGGATATGACTCTAACGAACTTCCTCCCTGCTGTAAAGGAATGGGTAAATTGTCCCCATGTTCATTGGAGTCTATGTTTACAAAAAGAATTTGAACAGTGTCATTCTCATTCTCTTCGGTGACTCTATCATCTAAAGATGGACCTTTCGAAGACAAGACCGGGTCGACCGCCACCTTGACATTTTGACTTTCGTCTAGTGTGGACTTAGAGGGTTTATCTTCAAAGATAGATGCGTCGACCAACCACAAGGTTGTGGCGATTGGATTTTCAACTAGCGATGGACTTGGTAAGAGTTTCTTGTACCCAGGAGGAAGTTGTCGCAATGAAGCAGGATGATTATCCAAGAATCTTTTAGCTTCGTCTAGGAAGGGACAATGGTGGACGACATGATTGCCTTCACACAAGTTGCAAGGAAATTTACATTTTCCTTTCTGTCCAGAGACTTCATTTTCACTAGTTGACGGTGTGCTCTCAACATGATCATCAGAGGTTGATGACACTGGATTGTGCAAAAGAGGAGACCAGTCCCTTAAGATCTGAGGGATGCAAGAACAATCTCGATGATAGTGGTCCTTTTTGCAAATGACACATGGAGATTTGGGTTTGGACGGTGCAGTGTGTGGATTTTTCCTAGATGATGCATGGTTGCCCCTTTTTGCCTTTGTCTCCTTCTTTTTCTTCTCCTTCTCCTTCCCTTTCTTCTTCTTCTCATTTTCTTGGTTTTTAGCTTTACCAACTTCACCAAGTGAAGAGAAAGGAGGGGAGGGAGAAACAAGTGAAGCAGAAGGTTGGGGGGTAACTCTAGTATCATCTAATTGCTGACTTGATTGCTCAGGAATTGCGGTGGTTTGAACGACAGAGGTCGAGAGGAGCCATATTGGCAAGCCGATTGTCAATCCTGCGAGGCACAATGTGGCCATATGAGGTGCACCAACATCTCCCCAAGAGGAGAAAGGACTAGGATTTCCTCCAAGGGGAAATCCTTGGTTGGTGGACTCCATTTTCCTCAACCTAAGACCAACGAGGGAATAGTGACGTTATTCCGATTAAAATAAATTTTATGACGCTTTGACACAACTTGCTTTTTCAATTTTTAAGAGTCGAGAAAAAGCTAAAAATGACTCTAGTCGCCTTCGATTTTTAATGAGCTTGAAGTGACAAATTCTCAGATGGACCTTTTCCTTTAAGGAGTCTGAAAAGGAATGAAAGAGACTACTCTGGAAGTATAGACAGAGGGATTACCAAACCAATCACAAAACTGCATAATACTTTTTACGATACGATAGTCAATCTTCCTGAATGCTCTGTTTAGTGCATTGCGATCGATAGGGTGGCAGACGCGTCTTCCTAACGATAAAGGATATAACCTATTGTGGTCTCCCAATATATACTCGATGGTACGTGGGAGCACAAGTCCGCACTAGCACTTGTTGTCTCAAAGAGGACGAATCACCCAACCTACGATGAAAGTGATAGTTACCAGCCTTTACGACGCTGGAATACGTCTCTGGCCTAAAATTCTAAATGTTGTGCGTTAGGTTCCAACGCATTTTTATGTTCATTGAATTTATTTTACAGTTGATCTTTCTTAAGAAGTTTGCCTTTCAGTTTCACCACGTGATGTAGATATACAATTCCTAAAATGAAATCTAAGATGATAAACAATCGCTTAATCTTCTTTTTGCAATGAAAATCCTAGCTACTAAGGAAAGAGAAGCAAGATTATTTCAACATAGAGCAAAGAGCACAAACTAGATGCACTGTCCTAAACCAAAATCAACAAGTAGTCTAAATGCAAATGCACATGCATGTATTTTTTTTCTCTTTCTTAATGTGTGAATGACAAAAAGAATGCTAATTACAAATCTAAATCATTTCAAGTGACAGTACTAACGATTTTCTCTTCAATAGACGAAAGGAAGATAATGACGACACTTTGTGATTTTGAATTGAAAACTACTTTCGACACCTAAAAAACTATTAATTCAAATCAAATACAAGAGTAATAGTGTAATTGACCATCAAGAATAATAGGATTCTTTTCTTTGACTAAAAAATGACACTTGTGACACTTCCAAATCAAAAGACGACAGTTTGATTACACTACTTCTTTGTAAAGGAGGACTGTAAATGGCGAACAATACATAAAAACATTTATTGTTCTTTGTACAATGGAGGCTAAATCATGCAAAGGAAGGGAGTTTCCACAGTGGTATACTGATCACATACAACAAAACTCCTAAATAAATCTGAAGAGAGTGAACAAAAAACCAAAATCTGGAAGCAGAAGAAGTATTATCTGATCATCGCACCTGTAACACAAGGAAAGAGCGATGCATCTCACCTTCTCCTCTAGATTCCCAAGAGGAGAAGGTGCAATGGTCCAGGGATAAGACTTCAACTTGGTTCTTGGTCACAATTTGTAGCTTAGTTCAGGGATTTAAGATGAGCTAATGATAGTCAGTAAATGAAAATCACAAGGGCTGATCTAATGAGGTTACTTGAGCCACCACCAGGGAAATTAGGATGTTTTCAAATCAATTGTTTAGTTTATAAACAAAACCCAGAGATAGACTGAAGCAGCATTGATCTACTTTGCACTTGCATAGAAAACACAGTTTGAAGGCTAGCTAGCTTGATTTTAGGCTCCGTCTATCGTTTATAAATCAAACAAATATAGACAAGCAAACAAGCTATTCGCTCCCCAGCGAAGTGGCCATTTTGTTATCAGGAAATCTAGTGCCTATGCAGAACTGCTAGTCCCACTAAGACGGGTAGCTATCTTAGAAACAAACTGATAAAAGTTACTTTCGTTTTCCTCTATGAGAAGTACATAGGAGAGGAGGAAAGGATACCGACCTCAATCTTTCGCTTGGTTCCTTGCTTGTTCCTTCTCCCCTCTGACGGATCTTTGCCACTCCTTCCCTGATTACTCCGCTTCAAAGAGTACCTGTAAATTCAAAGCAGCATAATACCTTCAAAGTGTAGAGATCTACAATCATAAACAATATAGGACCAGATATATATTGACCACACAAATGCATCTATTATCAGACATACAAGAATGTAGAGGAAAACTTGAATAGCTTTATTGATAGAAAGATTAGAAGAGAGGATTACAACCCATTGATTTGACCCAGCGTCATCCTCCCAGCATGAAAGCCCTTCACCTCATGAAAAGCTTAGATCACTCAACACTATGATGTTTGACTAGGGAACCAACAACACTTTCTTACAAGATACAAGATTCCAGCCTTTGGGTCTTTGGGATGAGGGATCCATATATAGATGATTACAGGGGGGTGAGTCAGCTTCTGGGAATTTGATTAGCGTCCTTGCTCTGATAGTTCTTTGTTCCACTTGGAGATTCATGATCTCTTACTCATCCTTGGGCGAATTCAGAGAGGCAAGTGTCACGGGAGAATTTTCTCGAAGATTCCATGATCATACACCTCGCAAACTGTCTCTGCCATTTGTCTACTCTGGCCCATCACACCCTACAGAAGGGCTTTTCAGTATGCATCACACTTTTTGCATGTGGCAAGTGACATGTATTGCACCCTTTGCACTGAGCAGTCTGTATGGTCCAGTTTTGACCAGCTCTGAGCAGTTTTCTATGGAGAACTTCTGGGAGATGATGTAATCAGTTGACCTTGTTCCTTTAGGGTGTGAAACAACACTTTTAGGGACTCAGAAGCCCTTGGTTTATGGACATATATGATTGGGGTTGTAGTTCCCAAATATGTCTATAACAATAATGCATTGGTGAAGGGTGACAAGATGTCTTTCATCAATCCCATGCAGGTTTCCAAGGCATTTGTCAACCCAAAAGGCATGACCAACCATTCAAAATGGCCGTCCTTGAATTTGAAGGTTGTCTTTGACACATTGGAGGGTTCGACAGGAACCTGATGATAACCAGACTTTAAGTCAATCTTACTGAAATATTTGGCCCCCTTGAGCTAGTCTAGAACGTCATCAATATGTCAGATTAGGTACCTATTCTGGACAATGATCTTGTTCAGCACCCGATGGTCAATACAGAGGCTCTAGGTTCCATCCATTTTCTATACCAATACAATCGGGCCCCCACAGGGTGATGAGCTTGGTCTGATGTGCCCTTTCTGCAACAACTATTAAATATGTCTCTTGATCTCATCATTATCCAAAACAAAGCAACAATAGATTGGTCCATTGGGTAGTGACACACTCGGGGTCAAATCGATGGAGTACTTGAACTGACACTGCAAAGGTACCCACATAGGTGAGGTCAAAATGTCCCTATACTCCTCGACAACCTTATCCATATGTTGCTTCTATGTGGAGGAGCCCTATCTAGAAGTCGTGGGCACAATCTTCTTCTTGCCTTAAGGCTGAGTCATCAGGAAAAAAAATTCCTAGTCTGTGAAATGATCTTACTACATTTCTTTAAAGAGATCAAAGAAATGGTAATAGGCAGGGCTACCTTCGGTATCCTATACAACGTATTGCCCAAAGTAATAATCATAGAGCAAGGTCTAGACTCATATTCATCATGGCATTTCCATAAGTATGGTTGTCCTAATAATACATCACAAATTGCAAGAGGAGCAACATCACACAATGCCTCATTCGTGAAGGGTTGGTGATGTAGGGAAGGTCGCACTAGTGGCTGATGCAGAGATCTCGTCCTTAATGAAGCCACCCAATGGTGTATGACTGTGGATGTGATGTAGTCAATAAGCCCATCTGCTTCATGACCTCTACTGAAATGAGGTTCCTTTGGGTCCTGCCATTGATAATGAACTGTAGTGGAGAGCCTTTCACCCACATCTGTGAGTGGAAGAGGTGTTCCCCCTACTATGGATCTTCAAGCTCATTCTTCTAGATATTAGTGGTGGCCACGGGGGCATTAGAGTCCATGTCAATGATATGATTCCCTTTGTCATTCCCCTTGTCAGGTTTTGACTCCGAGTCGGAACATGCATCTGATTCAGAAGCCTTCAGCTCAGCCACTAGTGACTACTTTGCCTGACACTCACTTCTGTTTTGAGTGGAGCTCTTATGGGACTCACATCATTTTCCTGTGTCCTTCTTTGTCTTCATGGTGTTGTTTTCGTTTGCGTCTTTGATGGGTTTTTGGGGTTGCCCCGCCTTGGATTTGTCTTTCTCTCTATAGTTTGGGGACACCTTTCCCTTGCTTCAGATTCATAGATCCAAAGTCTTGCTTATTTTGTTTAAAATTCTTCTCAATCTTAATAGAGTATTGGTATGCCGTACTGAGCGAGGAGATGTCTAGGAACTCCATCTCGTCCTCGATTTACCTACATAGATAGTCACAGTACTTGATTACCAAATGTCGCTCAGAATCCTTGATACCCAAGTTCATGTGAAGGGCATGGAAAATGTTAGTAAACTTCGGGATGTCTTGGTCCCTTCATTGCCACAGTGTGGTCCACTTTAGTTATTTATCCTCATAGCTCCCGAAAAGGTAGTACTTCTCCTTGATGATGTTCCAAAACGAATTCCAAGTGGGTGTGGTTGAAAATAGTGAGGGTGTACTTTCGTCCTTCTTTTCGCAGTAGGTTTCCCACTAGTCCTTGACATGGGGGGTGGATTTTAGAAGGTAAAATGTGATATTTTCCCGGTTGGAAGAATCATGAACAAAAAAATATCCTTCTAACAGATTTAACCATATATCTATTACATCCGCACATATCTGACCTTCAAATATGTGGATGTCAAAGTTAAGTTTTACCTTAAATGGTGTGGTGCTTCCAAAGTGGCTACTCGAAGGAGATGCGTTGCCTTTAGGTAGCCACTGAAGGATCTGGGTAAAGTTTTCCATCATCTCGTTCCTGTATCACTCGAGCTTCTTCGAACAAGATTTTGAAATGATCTCCTTCACCCTCGTCTTTTGTCTCTTCCACATTGGGAGGCCATCGGGATTTGTGAGGCTGGTCTTGCAAAGGTTCAACCAATTCAATCCCTAAATCCTTATATCTTGACCTTCTTAGGGACATGTAAAGAAAAACAGTGAAAGAGCATAAGACTATGATAAACTGATCTGAACTTAAACCGTAACACAACAAATTACAGAGATAAGCATAAATACAAATATGTAGTAGAAATAACACTTTCCCCAATACTTTTCATTCCTGAAGTTCATGATAACTATTGACACCTTCCAGGAATGATCCACATCAAAATATGCTTACCTGTAAATAGTTTATCTTCGTTTGAACAATATTATTTTTCCTCTTAAAGTTACAATAGCTAAAAACATTTAAAAATGAAAAATAAAGAAAACAAAATATTAAATGTCCCATACATGTTAGAGTATTTTTTTTTTAAATGAAAAAGAAACAAAACTAAGTATTTCCCTTTGGTTCCTTCCCTTCGAAAATTCAATAGAAGAAACAAACACAATAGACATTGGGGAGGTTGTAGCATTAATATTTTTGTTTGGTATGTATATATGTGAGAGAAATTTGGAATTTGTTCTCTTTTAACATTTGAAGTCGAGTTGTTAATTAATAGTTTGGATATATGATTAAAAAATAAAGAACAGTCGGGGTTGGGTTTAGTCTTCACTCTTATTGCTTTCAAATTAATGCAGGGTCCGACATTTGACTAGTCGGGGTCGACCAACTGACCTTTGTATAAGAGAGTCATTGTGAATCACACTGTTGAATCGTAATAATATAGGGTTGAAAGAATAACTTCGGCGTAAATCACATGTAGACAAACATTTGTCGACGCGTTTCGAACCAACTTGTCCTGATGATGAACCACACTAGTTGGTATGAAACGCGTCGACAAATGTTTGTCTACATATGATTTACGCCAAAGTTATTCTTTCAACTATTATGGATCACAGAAGCCTCAATTCAATAATATAGGGTTTAAAAACCAATGTATTTTTTCTTATATTTATATTTATACATAAACATAGATGAGTACAAAGAGCAAGTATGTGAATTTGGCTCTAATAAAATTTAGTTGAAATGCCATTTTTTATATGTATATGATAATTTCGAATTTTTGTTATATTGTCACTAATAATAATGTGAAATTTTCAAAACTTCTCATTAAAACTAATTAAATAAAAATAACAATTGTCATCAAAGCTAAAAATTCAATTAAGAAAATACTAATCCTATCATTTGAAAGCTTCAAAATTTTGATACCAATTGTATTGGGTGTAAAATCTAAAAATAAAGTAAAGATAGTAATGATCATAAAACTAAAAATGTTATTTATTATTTAAAATTTTAAAATAATTTCCATTTTATAATTATTTATAAAATAAATAAAAGCTTTATTTAGAATTGGTAAAATAAGTTTTTGAATAATCATTAAAACTGAAATTGTCTTTCATCCTAATAAAAATTAAAAATATTATTATAATAATAAAAAAATAATTAAAATGAAGTTTTCATGTGAGGCTGAAAATAAAATGAAACTAAAATATATTCTTCAAATCTAAAAACTTCGAATTAAAAAAAAAATACTTCAAATTAAAAGAAAAAATATACATAGTTCACTTAAAATTAAAGAGACACTATCTTTGTAGAATTGAGGCTTCTGTGATCCATCATAGTTGTTAAGAAGAGCTTCGGCGTAAATCACATGAAAGAGTTTTTGTCGACGGGTTTCGAACCAACTAGTGTGGTTCATCGTCAGGACAAGTTGAAGAAGCAGATCTGGCATAGCAAGCTAAATAGACAGTGCAGAGACTCCAACGGCTACAAAACGACTATTTTTGACTCTGGACCAAGGTAAAAAATATATTAATAAATTAAATATTCTCATTATTTTTATTATTTTATTTCTAGAAATGATCACAATTAGGTGGAATGAATAGAATCCCAAGTGATTTCTTTAATTAAATTAATTTATGTTAATTAATATATTAATAAATTAATTAATTTATTAATGAATTTAAGTTATATTAATAAATTAAATATTCTTATTCTCTTTTTATAATATTAACTTAAATACATTAATAAATTAATTAATATAATTAATTTATTTATTTAACATAAAGTAAATTAAATAAATCAATTAGAATTCTATTCATTTCACCTAATTGAGATCATTTCTAGAAATAAAATAATAAAAATAATGAGTTTATTTATTATAAAACTCGATAGTTAAATAGAAATAATATACTTAATTATAACAAAATGGTTAGTTTTACCTAATTTCTATTCATTTATCCTAGTTTCTAGAATGAAAACAATATTAATATTATAAAAAGAGAATAAGAATATTTAATTTATTAATATAACTTAAATTCATTAATAAATTAATTAATTTATTAATATATTAATTAACATAAATTAATTTAATTAAAGAAATCACTTGGGATTCTATTCATTCCACCTAATTGTGATCATTTCTAGAAATAAAATAATAAAAATAATGAGACGCTATCTTATTTTATAGTTTTGTTCTAAAATTTAAAATTGTAATTAGTTTCAAAATAAAAAGCTATACACTTATTTTATAGTAGTTTAAAAAATATATATATTTATAGTTTCATTCTAATAATAACAATGTAAAAAGTATAAAAAACAATGTATTTATAGTTTTACTATAAAAATAACAACGTAAAATTTATAATTAAACATTAATCATGTAAATATAACAATGTAAAAAC
>APFE030573829.1:54163-159798 GCA_000404065.3 Pinus taeda | reverse complement strand
AATGAATAGTATATTTACATCATAATTAATTAATATAAGAGTATAAGTGAGAGCGCTTGCAGATTAGTCACCATTTTTAATGTTGTCAAATGAATGTAGGATGAAACCTTCGACTAGTTGGGGTCTATTAATGGTTACCAAATTTTTTTACTGAATTTGGTGGAATGTCAAATGAATGTAGAGTTCGACTTCTGACCAGTTGGGGTTGATCAATGGTTACCAAATTTTTTAATTGAATTTGGTGGAATCCTCACTGATTTGACAACCCCCTCTAGTGGTCTTGCTCAGGCCTTAGTCTTGTTTAAGATACTTTCCCCAATACTTTTCATTCCCCGAGTTCTTGTTAACTCTTGATACTTTCCAAGAATGATCCACATCAAAGTTTGCTTACCTATAAATAGTTTATACTTGCTTGAACAATATTATTTTTCCTCTAGAAGTTAAAATAGGTAAAAACATTTAAAATTAAAAACGAACAAAACAAAGTATTACAGGTCCCATACTTTCTAGAGGAAAAACAAATTTGAAATAAAAAACAAACAAAACTAAGTGTTTCCTTTTGGCTCCTTCCCTTCTAAAATTCTAAAGAAGAAACAAATATAAGATTTTTATTTGATATGTATATATGTGAGAGGATTTTCGAATTTTTTCTCTTCTAACATTTGAAGTTTAATTGTTAATTAATAGTTTGGGTATTTTCTTAAAAAATAAATCACAATAAGGGTAGCACAATAACGGTAGGGTTCAGTCCCCACTCTCAATGTTGTTAAATGAACATAGGGTCAGACCTCCTACTAGTTGGGATTGGGATCGACCAAAGTTACCAAAACCTTTGTATAAGAGAGTGTTTGTGTTCAAACCTAATAATATAGGGTTTAAAAAACCAATTTATTTTTCCTAGTATTAATATTTATACATAAACATAGATGCTTACAAAGAGTAGGTGTGTGAATTTGGCTCTAAGAAAATTTAGTTGTAATATCAACTTTTTATATGAAGATGATATTTAAAAAACCAATTTATTTTTCCTTGTATTTATATTTATACATAAACATAGATGCTTAGAAAGAGTAGGTGTGTGAATTTGGCTCTAAGAAAATTTAGTTGTAATATCAACTTTTTATATGAAGATGATAATTTCTCCGAATTTTTGTTTTGTTGTCACTAGTAATAATGTGAAAATTTCAAAAAAATTCATTAAAACTAATTAAATAAAAATTTCAATTATCATCAAAGCTAAAAATGACATCTAAAAATATATTAATCATATCATCTGAAAGCTTCTGTAACATCCCTAAATAACTGGGTGTAAAATTACACAATTGAGTAAATAGTAATTTTTAAAAAAGAGTTACGAATCAGTTCAAAAATTGATTCTTGATTTCCGCTAATTTGGAATAAGGATGCACATATAGACTTAACCACTACTCAGAACGGTGAGAAAGTTAGGAACATTCATCGTGGTATCTAGTGAGGCCTCGTGGAAGTTGAAGTAATTACATTCATCTTCAGAGCATCAGTATCTGATGCCATAGCGGGGTTCTCTGCAACTGTCGCATTAATATTGGGCAGCGACCTGTTCAAGGAAGGAAGGGGCGCCATGTAAAAAGTGTCTAGTCACATTGTGCGCCATACTGTTCTAGTTTCTGTCAAATGCCAACAGAGAAGAGCGACGCGTTTCGAGTTTTCCAACTCAAGGAAGCTCACATACTATGTGGCTTTAAATTTTCTAGGTTGCCATTCACCACATGGCATGAGGACTTTTCAGTTCGTCTCCTCTCGCGCCTCAGAGGTGAACGGAGGCCATAGGGATTGTGGAGAGCTAAGAGGTCATGTTGGATGCAGGGCTCTTCAGCTCACCGAAAAGAAATTGGAGCGCCGCACATTTTTCTATTATTTCAATGGAATCATGCAGTGGAAGCATGGAGTGAGCCACTGAAGAGATAAGTATCTATGTCAATTCATGGAAAATTTAGGAGTTAGTGTTAGTATTTGAAAAGAATGTATGTTTATTTTGGACATAGAAATAGATATTTTGGGTAAGGATAACCCATATTCAAACAATAGTTATTGCATTTATGGAAAAGAGAATGCATATAAAAGAAAATATGTTAGTGCATGCCTTAAAATATTGAATATCTTATATGTTTTCTTGGTAGAGAAAGCATTTTAATGCATGCAGTAAAAGATTGAATATCTTATATGTTTTCTTGGTAAAGAAAGTATTTTAATGCATGCAGTAAAAGAATGATTATTTGATATGTTTTCTTGGTAAAGAAAACATGTTAATGCATGTAGTAAAATATTGAATATTTTATATGTTTTCTTGGTAAAGAAAAGAATTTTAATGCAGGCAGTAAAAGAATGATTCTTTTATAGGTTTTCTTGGTAAAGAAAATGTGTTAATGCATGCAGTTAAAGATTTATTATTTTGTATGTTTTCCTGGTAAAGAAAATAGGTAGTTCCTCTTAGAAATACTACATGTGAGTCTTGTGTGTGAAATGCTTGTCTCTTGTCATTTTCTTGGAATAAAAATCCTTGCTAAATATAGCCAAAATATCTTCTTGAGAAAAGAAGATGAGGCATATAAACGTCCTGAGGACATAGCATGAAAAGTGGCCAAGTTTTCTTGAATTAAAATATGTATTTTTACTTAATAAAAGTTTCTTGAAAAAGATACATATGCTAATTGCATTATGACTCTAGTTAGTTTCTAAGTTTCTAGTGAAATAATTATGCATTACATGCATGATAGAAATAGCTAAAGATGTGCTTCTAGGCACATAGATATTCATTTCTAACTTTCTTGAAGAAAGAGTATATTATATATATACATAAATATAGTCTCATTTCAGAAAAGTGTGCATACTTCATGTATGAAATGATGGATTTTATGAGAAGATCTCTTGAAACAAAAGTAGAGTTTCCTATTTTTGAAAGACATATGAATAGTGTTCATATCATATCAAGGATCCATACTTGTTTCATAAAAAGATTATGTGCATTGAAGTAAAAGTAATAGTGTTAGGAAAAACACATGGTTGCATGCACATAAGGGTAGCTATTGTGACATTAGAAATATGATTTTGGGTGTACATAGAGAAAGTATTAAGTTAACTTTCTTGGAAATATTAATCTCTTGAAAAGATTGTCTTGTTAGATGAGATTGTGTCGGTTTCTTGATTTTAGTGCATAAAAGGTTAAGTTAACCATGTTATTGTTTCCTGAATTTTTATGCATAAAGATCGTATGTATAATAATTTCTTGAAAGGGAAGCATGAGGAACTTACTTATAGGAAGATAGAGAATTGAGGTTATAATGACTTTCTTTAAGAAAGAAGTATGTGGTTTGTTGCATGAAATGATGGTAGTATTCTAGTGAAGGAAATAACTGTTGCATACATCAAAGAAGGGCTATTATGATAAGCTATGGTATGCACAAAGAATAGTCATTGTGATATAGAGATATGTTCTTTGTATGCTAGAGGAACTATGTTGAGTTCTCGAAAAATAACCATGTGAAAAGAACACATGTGCATAATCATAGGAACAACAGTTTATTACATGTATGAAGATATAACGATTGGGTTATACATTTTAGTAGAACTAATGGGTTAGATCTCTTAGAGAGAAATATGCATTAGTGTGAACAAGCATTGTGGAAAGTAGAACAAGTATTTACTTGGATATATGTACTAGTTAGTTATTATGTCATGCTTGCTCATTCACTTGAGTAGATGTTAAAAGATGTCTTTTAGAGGTTGATTATTGATTGATTAATATTGTATCTAATCTTACTGCCAAAGGTTGTGGATGACAACATTGACAGGAAACGAAGGTGGTTGGTGCCAAAGGAAAGTCATGTTTAACCCTGTGGCAGGAAAAGGATTAATGCTCCATGCAGAAGAGTATGAGTTGCGGAATCGTACATTGCTAGAACAATCATGCCACAAGGAATATTGCATGTGGCGGTATGTAAGTAAAGGGTTACATGGAAAATGTATTAGCATTTAGCTAGTTATGTGACAACTTAATGATAATTCATTGTAATAATTTTATAACAATGGTTAAGGGATGGAATACCTTATAAGCCATTGAGTGAGGGGTGAAAACCCTCATGAGAGTTTAATAATAATATTAAACTTTTGTTGGTTTTCACTCTACAAGGTTTCTAGGGTATATAGGTGTTCAAGGGTGTGATTTCCTTATGTGTCAGTTTGATGATGATGAATCCTTGATGTTGATGGTTCTTTATTTGATGGCATAACCATAATGTCCAAGTATGAGATTAATTAATATGGTGAAGGAAATCATGAAATGGATGAAAGGATAAATGAGACAGTTTATGTTATTACACTACCATAGTGGTGGTTAATGGCTATACAACTTACTATCTTTTATTGCAATTTACTTGATGTAACAATGAACGTTATATCTAATGGTTGATTATGAATTGTGGAGTTGTGAATTGGATGATTACTTGTGGGTAATTTGTATAAAACAATTCTAACTCCTTGCTTTTACATGCGAGGTTACCGTGGTATGTTACAAGTGGTATCAGAGCTAAAGGTTGCAGTATTGGCGCCTTTAGGAATTGGTAAGTGGAAAAGAAATTGAGGTACACCACCAGTGGGTGTTAACTCAGTTATGAATTTAACCATTCACATATTGATTCACGTAGGACACTACTTTTGGCATGATAAGTGTGATTCGTGTTTAAACTGCTTTGAGTAGTAGGTAATAAAGTGGTTGCATAGTTATGTTCATGACATTGGATTCGTGATGAGGATAAAAGACAATAAAACTTTCTTCGCACTTAAGAACAATATTGAACTCTCATTCCACTTATTAACAATATTGAACACTCATTGAGGAAAAGTGACAATCAACTACCAACTTTTGCTTTGGAAATATGGCAATAGCAATGATGCATTTATTGAACAAGATTGATGTTAGAATGAACGAAACTTAATGAGCTAATGCATGAATATAAATTATGGGGAACATCCTTGAATAGGATGACAAATTGTTTTAAAAGGACATCAGATGAACCCCTTTAGATATTGAAAATATGCAATGAGTCAAGTAGCAAGACTTGATTGTCATACGTAATTTTGATTAAGTTTTGCCATGGTTTCATTAAGATGATTGGTAGTTGTGATTGGTTAGTGTTGCTTGACTTACTAATAGAACTTATGTGCGTGAATTGAATTTGATTTAAGCTTATCACAAATTCATAAACAAGTGAATATGGTAGTTACCTCTTGTATCGGTGTGTTGATGGCAATACATTGTGGGAAATTGGAAATGTTTAGATTGTTAGCTCAACTATTGTTGACATCTATACAGTAATGAATATTGCATATACTTTTATGCATTATAGGCTTTTGCCACAATCTAAAAAGATTTGGGAAGTGAATACTTGTTAAATGATGCATATGTATAACTAACGTTGTTGATGGAATTAAGTAGTGGTAGCTTAATAGCAACAAGAAAAACTCGTCACGTAAAATGTTGCAATGAGAATTGCAATCATAAGTGAGAAAGAATAAGGTTATATGATATGCATGATTGTGTTATTTGGAAATCAGAATGCATACAACATGCATGTCAGTTGTGTTTCCTATCAATCTAGATGTTGTGGACCCATGTTGAGGGTTAAGTGTAGATGCATGGTATACATGCATGTTTATTTTGTTAATGATAATGATTATATGGTTCATTATATAGATTACTTTGGGAAAGACTGATAAAAGAGAAATTTAACATGCCAGACAGTTGTAGATAGTTGTGAAAGGCTAGAATGCCTTGGGTTGATGGCAGTTACCTGCCCGAAGGGGTTGATGGTACTTGTCTCCCTAGATTTCTTCTCCCTAGAGATAAATTATCTCAATAAGGTAAAAGGGTTTATGTGGTCATTAGAATTCTTGAGCTGGTTGGCCAGTGCAATTCCATGTTAGTCTTAGTAAGGTCTCTATCAAAGAAACTATCTGGATGTGAAAATGACTTGATCGGGTTGTGGAAACCAGTTCCCTTGGGTTGGGAATTCTTTAGCCTATTGTGGTTCTCATAGCTAAAAAAATTAACTAATCAGCTATATGTTATGCTAAAAATGAATTTTACATATAGTTATGTTAAGCACATTTAACAGGAAATGAGCTTAGTGCTCAATAAGGAGTTATTGGAAATTTTAATTCCTTTATTGTATTATTAATTTTGTGAATGTCTTAGTAGGGGCTAAGGCAATTTTCACTTGATGTAGTGATTGACTGTTTGATGATTAGGGAGCTAGGTGTTCTTTTGGTACTTTTAGAAGTACTCTATGGATGTCTTTAGTAAGAGTTAATTCAGTGTGCATGTGGAGCAGTGATGAGCTCTTAAGTACTTGTAAAAGTACTGTGATTTAAAAATCATCAACATTGCACAGTTGATTGATAGTTAAAAGTATTTCTTTGACTCACAATATTATGACTAATGTGATTGAATTTGTTTGTCAAACATTACAGGATTACTTACCATGGAGATTTGATGGGTTATCCAACCGCTATTAAAAATCTTATGTGACAGTACTAATGATTCTCAAGAGTAGATGGTAAGTAATGGTAAGTTGATATAGAGTTTGATTTTTGAAGTTGAATAAGGGCCAAGTGGTGGCAATTAGAACTTGCATATTTTTGCAGTTATGAATGCTTATTACTATTGATCTTCCTTATGAGTATATCATTAATATTTTATTTTTTGTCATTTCTTGGAATGAAAACTCTGATTCTAAAGAGGAAGGATCACATTTTGTGTGGTTTAGATGGTTATACCATGAGTAAAATCTAAAGTTCCAACGAGAGATGAACACCGAGGATGGTGTTCTGGTTAAGGGGGGGAGTATGTAACATCCCTAAATAACTGGGTGTAAAATTATACAATTGAGTAAATAGTAATTTTTGAAAAGGAGGTATGAATCAGTTCAAAAACTGATTCTTGATCTCCGCTAATTTGGAATAAGGATGCACATATAGACTTAACTGCTACTCAGAACGGGGAGAAAGTTAGGAACATTCATCGTGGTATCCAATGAGGCCTCGTGGAAGTTGAAGTAATTACATTCATCTTCAGGGCATTGGTATCTGATGCCATAGTAGGGTTCTCCGCAACTGTCACATTAATAATGGGCAGCAACCTGTTTAAGGAAGGAAGGAGCGCCATGTAAAAAGTGTCTAGTCACATTGTTCACCATACTATTCCAGGTTTTTGACAAATGCCCAATACAGAAGAGCGACACGTTTCTAGTTTTCCAACTCAAGAAAGCTCAGATACAATGTGGCTTTAAATTTTCTGGGTTGCCATTCACCACATGGCATGAGGACTTTTCAGGTCGTCTCCTCCCACGCCTCAGAGGTGAGCGGCAGCCATAGGGATTGTGGAGAGCTGAGAGGTCATGTGGGATCCAGGGCTCTCCAGCTCACTGAAAAGAAATTCGAGCACCGCGCATTGTTCTATTATTTCAATAGAATCATGCAGTGGAAGCATGGAGTGAGCCACTGAAGAGATAAGTATCCATGTCAATTCATGGAAAATTTAGGAGTTAGTGTTAGTATTTGAAAATAATATATGTTTATTTTGGACATAGAAATACCTATTTTGGGTAAGGATAACCCATATTCAAACAATTGTTATTTCATTTATGGAAAAGAGAATGCATATAAAAGAAAATATGTTAGTGCATGCCGTAAAAGATTGAATATCTTATATATTTTCTTGGTAGAGAAAGTATTTTAATGTATGCAGTAAAAGATTGAATATCTTATATGTTTTCTTGGTAAAGAAAGTATTTTAATGCATCCAGTAAAAGAATGATTATTTGATATGTTTTCTTGGTAAAGAAAACATGTTAATGCATGCAGTAGAAGATTGAATATTTTATATGTTTTCTTGGTAAAGAAAAGTATTTTAATGCATGCAGTAAAAGAATGATTCTTTTATAGGTTTTCTTGGTAAAGAAAATGTGTTAATGCATGTAGTTAAAGATTGATTATTTTGTATGTTTTCCTCGTAAAGAAAATAGGTAGTTACTCTTAGAAAGACTACATGTGAGTCTTGTGTGTGAAATGCTTGTCTCTTGTCATTTTCTTGGAATAAAAATCCTTGCTAAATATAGCCAAAATATCTTCTTAAGAAAAGAAGATGAGGCATATAAACGTCCTGAGGACATAGCGTGAAAAGTGGCCAAGTTTTCTTGAATTAAAATATGTATTTTTATTTAATAAAAGTTTCTTGAAAAGGATATATATGCTAATTGCATTATGATTCTAGCTAGTTTCTAAGTTTCTAGTGAAATAATTATGCATTACATGCATGATAGAAATAGCTAAAGATGTGCTTCTAGGCACATAGATATTCATTTCTAACTTTCTTGAAGAAAGAGTATATTATATATATACATAAATACAGTCTCATTTTAGAAAAGTGTGCATACTTCATGTATGGAATGATGGCTTTTATGAGAAGATCTCTTGAAACAAAAGTAGAGTTTCCTATTTTTGAAAGACATATGAATAGTGTTCGTATCATATCAAGTATCCATACTTGTTTCATGCAAAGATTATGTGAATTGAAGTAAAAGTAATTGTGTTAGGAAAAACACATGTTGCATGCACATAAGGGTAGTTGTTGTGACATTGGAAATATGATTTTGGGTGTACATAGAGAAAGTATTAAGTTAACTTTCTTGGAAAAATTAATCTCTTGAAAAGATTGTCTTGTTAGATGAGATTGTGTCGGTTTCTTGATTTTAGTGCATAAAAGGTTAAGTTAACCATGTTATTGTTTCTTGATTTTTTATGCATAAAGATGGTATCTATATTAATTTCTTTAAAGGGAAGCAAGAGGAACTTACTTATAGGAAGATAGAGAATTGAGGTTATAATGACTTTCTTTAAGAAAGAAGTATGTGGTTTGTTGCATGAAATGATGGTAGTATTCTAGTGAAGGGAATAAGTGTTGCATACATCAAAGAAGGGCTATTATGATAAGCTATGGTATGCACAAAGAATAGTAATTTTGATATAGAGATAATTTCTCTGTATGTTAGAGGAACTATGTTGAGTTCTTGAAAAATAACTATGTGAAAAGAACACATGTGCATAAGCATAGGAAGAATAGTTTATTACATGTATGAAGATATAACGATTGGGTTATACATTTTAGTAGAACTAATGGGTTAGATCTCTTAAAGAGAAATATGCATTAGTGTGAACAAGCGTTGTGGATAGTAGAACAAGTATTTACTTGGATATATGTACTAGCTAGTTATTATGTCATGCTTGCTCATGTACTTGAGTAGATGTTAAAAGATCTCTTTTAGAGTTTGATTATTGATTGATTAATATTGTATCTAATCTTGTTGCCAAAGGTTGTGAATGACAACACTGACAAGAAACGAAGGCGGTTGGTGCCAAAGGAAAGTGATGTTTAACACTGTGGTAGGAAAAGATTAATGGTCCATGTAGATGAGTATGTGTTGTGGAGTCGTACATTGCTAGAACAATCATGCCACAAGGAATATTGCATGTGGCGGTATGTAAGTAAAGGGTTACATGGAAAATGTATTAGCTTTTAGCTAGTTATGTGACAACTTAATGATAATTCATTGTAATAATTTTATAACAATGGTTAAGGGATGGAATCCCTTATAAGCCATTGAGTGAGGGGTGAAAACCCTCACGAGCATTTAATAATAAGATTAAACGTTTGCTGGTTTTCACCCTACGGGGTTTCTAGGGTATATTGGTGTTGAATGGTATGATTGTCTTTTGTGTCAATTTGATGATGATGAGTCCTTGATGTTGATGGTTATTTATTTGATGGCATAACCATAATGTCCAAGTATGAGATTAATTAATATGGTGAAGGAAATCATGAAATGGATGCAAGGATTCATGAGACAGTTTATGTTATTACACTATCACAGTGGTGGTTAATGGTTGTACAACTTACTGTCTTTTATTGAAATTTACTTGATGTACTAATTAACATTATATCTAATGTTTATGATGAATTATGGAGTTTTGAATTGGATGATTACTTGTGGGTAACTTGTATAAAAAAATTCTAACTCCCCGCTTTTACATGCGAGGTTACTGGGGTATGTTACAAGTGGTATCAGAGCTAAAGGTTGCAGTACTGGCACCTTTGGGAATTGTCAAGCAGAAAAGAAATTGTGGTATGCCACCAGTGGGCATTAACTTAGGTATGAGTTTGACCATTCACATATTGATTCACGTAGTACACTACTTTTGGCATGATAAGTGTGATTCCTGTTTAAATTGCTTTGAGTAGTAAGTAATAAAGTTGCTGCATAACTATGTTCATGACATTGGATTCCTGATGAGGATAAAAGACAATAAAACTTTTGTCGCACTTAAGAACAATATTGAATTCTCATTACACTTATGGACAATATTGAACACTCATTGAGGAAAAGTGACAATCAACTACCAACTTTTGCTTTGGAAATATGGCAATAACAATGATGCATTTATTGAACAAGATTGAAGTTATAATGAATGAAACTTAATGAGCCAATGCATGAATATAAATTATGGGGAACATCCTTGAATAGGATGACAAATTGTCTTAAAAGGACATTAGAAGAACCCCTTTAGATATTGAACATATGCAATGATTCAAGTAGCGAGACTTGATTGTGATACCTAATTTTGATTACGTATTGCCATGGTTTCATTAAGATGATTAGTAGTTGTGATTGGTTAGTGTTGCTTGACTAACTAATAGCACTTTTGTGTGTGAATTGAATTTTATTTAAGTTTATGAAAAATTCACAAACAAGTGAATATGGTAGTTACTTCCTGTATCGGTTTGTTGATGGCAATACATTGTGGGGAATTGGAAATGTTTAGACTGTTAGCTCAACTATTGTTGACATCTATATAGTAATGAATATTGCATACACTTTTATGCATGATAGTATTTTTCCGTAAACTAAAAAGATTTGGGAAGTGAATACTTGTTAAATGATGCATATGTATAACTAACGTTGCTGATGGGATTAAGTAGTGGTAGCTTAATAGCAACAAGAAAAACTCGTCACGTTAAATTTTGCAATGAGAATTGCAATCATAAATAAGAAATAATAAGGTTATATGATATGCATGATTGTGTTATTTGGGAATCATAATGCATACAACATGTATGTTAGTTGTGTTTCCTAGCAATCTAGATGTTGTGGACCGATGTTGAGGGTTAAGTGTAGATGCATGGTATACATGCATGTTTGTTTTGTTAATGATAATGATTATATGGTTCATTATGTAGATTACTTTGGGAAAGACTGGCAAAAGAGAAATTTAACATGCTAGATAGTTGCAGATAGTTGTGAAAGGATAGAATGCCTTGGGTTGATGCCAGTTACCTGCCCTGAAGGGTTGATGGTACTTGTCTACCCGGATTGTGAAAGGCTAGAATGCTTCGGGTTGATGGTAGTTACCTGCTCGGAGGGGTTGATGGTACTTGTCTGCCTGGATTTCTTCTCCCTAGAGATAAATTATCTCAATAAGGGAAAAGAGTTTATGTGGTCATTGGAATTCTTGAGCTAGTTGGCTAGTGGAATTCCATGTTA
The DNA here is from genome assembly GCA_000404065.3 of Pinus taeda. Lineage (NCBI taxonomy): Eukaryota > Viridiplantae > Streptophyta > Pinopsida > Pinales > Pinaceae > Pinus > Pinus taeda. The sequence continues at coordinate 148,165 of APFE030573829.1, read as the reverse complement.
GACCTGGTAAGGTCTCTATCAAACAAACTGTTTGGATGTGAAAATGACTCGATCGGGTTGTGGAAACCAGTTCCCTTGGGTTGGGAATTCTTTAGCCTATTGTGGTTCTCATAGCTAAAAAAATTAACTAATCAGCTATATGTTTTGCTAAAAATGAATTTTACATATAGTTATGTTATGTACATTTAACAGGAAATGAGCTTAGTGCTCAATAAGGAGTTATTGGGAATTTTAATTCCTTTATTGTATTATTAATTTTGTGAATGTCTTAGTAGGGGCTAAGGCAATTTTCATTTGATGTAGTGATTGACTATTTGATGATTAGAGAGCTAGGTGCTCTTTTTGTACTTTTAGAAGCACTCTGTGGATGTCTTTAGTGAGAGTTAATTCAGTGTGCATGTGGAGTAGTGATGAGCTCTTAAGTACTTGTAAAAGTACTGTGATTTAAAAATCATCTAACATTGCACAATTGATTGATAGTTAAAAATATTTCATTTGACTCACAATATTATGACTAATGCAATTGAATTTGTTTGTCAAACATTACAGGATTACTTATGTTGGAGAGTTGATGGGTTGTCCAACCACTATTAAAATGCTTACGTGAAAGTACTTACGATTCTCAAAAGTAGATGGTAAGTAATGGTAAGTTGATATAGAGTTTGATTTTTGAAGTTGAATAAGGGGCAAGTGGTGGCAATTAGAACTTGCATATTTTTGCAGTTATGAATGCTTATGACTATTCATCTTCCTTATGATTATATCATTACTATTTTGTTTGTTTTCATTTCTTGGAATGAAATCTCTAATTCTAAAGAGGAAGGATCACATTTTGTGTGGTTTAGATGGTTATAACATGAGTAAAATCTAAAGTTCCAGAGATGAACACTGAGGACAATGTTCTTGTTAAGGGGGGGAGTATGTAACATCCCTAAATAACTGGGTGTAAAATTATACAATTGAGTAAATAGTAATTTTTAAAAAAGAGTTACGAATGAGTTCGAAAACCGATTCTTGATTTCTGCTAATTTAGAATAAGGATGCACATATAGACTTAATAGCTACTCAGAATGAGGAGAAAGTTAGGAACATTCATCGTGGTATCCAGTGACGCCTTGTGGAAGTTGAAGTAATTACATTCATCTTCAGGGCATCAGTATTTGATGCCATTGCAGGGTTCTTTGCAACTGTCGCATTAATATTGGGCGGCGACCTGTTTATGGAAGGAAGGGGCGCCATGTAAAAAGTGTCTAGTCACATTGTGCGCCATATTGTTCTAGTTTTTTATCAAATGCCCAATACAGAAGAGCTATGCGTTTCTGGTTTTCCAACTCAGGAAATCTTAGATACAATGTGGCTTTAAATTTTTTGGGTTGCCATTCACCACATGGCATGAGGACTTTTTAGTTCATCTCCTTCCACACCTCAGAGGTGAGTGGCAACCATAGCGACTGTGGAGAGCTGAGAGGTCATGTTGGATCTAAGGCTCTCCAGCTCACCAAAAAGAAATTCGAGCGCCACGCATTATTATATTATTTCAATGGAAGCATGCAGTGGAGGCATGGAGTGAGCCACTGAAGAGATAAGTGTCTATGTCAATTCTTGGAAAATTTAGTAGTTAGTGTTAGTATTTGAAAAGAATATATGTTTATTTTGGACATAGAAGTAGCTATTTTGGGTAATGATAACCCATATTCAAACAATAGTTATTGAGATTATGGAAAAGAGAATGCATATAAAAGAAAAAATCTTAGTGCATGCCGTAAAAGATTGAATATCTTATATGTTTTCTTGGTAAAGAAAGTATTTTAATGCATGTAGTAAAAGATTGAATATATTATATGTTTTCTTGGTAAAGAATGTATTTTAATGCATGCAGTAAAAGAATGATTATTTGATATGTTTTCTTGGTAAACAAAACATGTTAATGGATGCAGTAAAATATTGAATATTTTATATGTTTTCTTGGTAAAGAAAAGTATTTTAATGCATGCAGTAAAAGAATGATTCTTTTATAGGTTTTCTTCGTAAAGAAAATGTGTTAATGCATGTAGTTAAAGATTTATTATTTTGTATGTTTTCCTGGTAAAGAAAATAGGTAGTTCCTCTTAGAAAGAGTACATGTGAGTCTTGTGTGTGAAATGCTTGTCTCTTGTCATTTTCTTGCAGTAAAAAACCTTGCTAAATATAGCCAAAATATCTTGTTGAGAAAAGAAGATGATACATATAAACGTCTTGAGGACATAGCGTGAAAAGTGGCCAAGTTTTCTTGAATTAAAATATATATTTTTATTTAATAGAAGTTTTTTGAAAAAGATATATATGCTAATTGCATTATGATTCTAGCTAGTTTCTAAGTTTCTAGTGAAATAATTATGCATTACATGCATGATAGAAATAGCTAAAGATGTGCTTCTAGGCACATAGATATTCATTTCTAACTTTCTTGAAGAAAGAGTATATTATATATATACATAAATATAGTCTCATTTTAGAAAAGTGTGCATACTCATGTATGAAATGATGGCTTTTATGAGAAGTTCTCTTGAAAAAAAAGTAGAGTTTCCTATTTTTGAAAGACATATGAATAGTGTTCATATCATATCAAGGATCCATACTTGTTTCATGAAAAGATTATGTGCATTGAAGTAAAAGTAATTGTGTTAGGAAAAACACATGTTGCATGCACATAAGGGTAGCTATTGTGACATTGGGAATATGATTTTGGGTGTACATAGAGAAAGTATTAAGTTAACTTTCTTGGAAATATTAATCTTTTGAAAAGATTGTCTTATTAGATGAGATTGTGTCAGTTTCTTGATTTTAGTGCATAAAAGGTTTAGTTAACCATGTTATTGTATCCTTAATTTTTATGCATAAAGATGGTATCTATAGTAATTTCTTGAAAAGGAAGCATGAGGAACTTACTTATAGGAAGATAGCGAATTGAGGTTATAATGACTTTCTTTAAGAAAGAAGTATGTGGTTTGTTGCATGAAATGATGGTAGTATTCTAGTGAAGGGAATAAGTGTTGCATACATCAAAGAAGGGCTATTATGATAAGCTATGGTATGCACAAAGAATAGTCGTTGTGATATAGAGATAAGTTCTTTGTATGTTAGAGGAACTATGTTGAGTTCTCGAAAAATAACTATGTGAAAAGAACACATGTGCATAAGCATAGGAACAACAATTTATTACATGTATGAAGATATAATGATTGGGTTATACATTTTAGTACAACGAATGGGTTAGATCTCTTAAAAAGAAATATGCATTAGTGTGAACAAGCATTGTGGAAAGTAGAACAAGTATTTACTTGGATATATGTACTAGTTAGTTATTATGTCATGCTTGCTCATGCACTTGAGTAGATGTTAAAAGATCTCTTTTAGAGGTTGATTATTGATTGATTAATATTGTATCTAATCTTGTTGCCAAATATTGTGGATGACAACATTGGCAGGAAACGAAGGCGGTTGGTGCCAAAGGAAAGTGATGTTTAACACTGTGGCAGGAAAAGGATTAATGGTCCATGCTGATGAGTACGAGTTGCGGAATCGTACATTGCGAGAAAAATCATGCCACAAGGAATGTTGCATGTGGTAGTATGTAAGTAAAGGGTTACATGGAAAATGTATTAGCTTTTAGCTAGTTATGTGACAACTTAATGATAATTCATTGTAATAATTTTATAACAATGGTTAAGGGATGGAATCCCTTATAAGCCATTGAGTGAGGGGTGAAAACCCTCACGAGCGTTTAATAATAAGATTAAACATTTGCTGGTTTCACCCTATGAGGTTTCTAGGGTATATTGGTGTTCAATGGTGTGATTGCCTTTTGTGTCAGTTTGATGATGATGAATCCTTGATGTTGATGGTTCTTTATTTGATGGCATTACCATAATGTCCAAGTATGAGATTAATTAATATGGTGAAGGAAATCATGAAATGGATGCAAGGATTCATGATACAGTTTATGTTATTACACTACCATAGTGGTGGTTAATGGTTGTACAACTTACTGTCTTTTATTGCAATTTAATTGATGTACTAATGAACATTATATCTAATGGTTAATGATGAATTGTGGAGTTGTGAATTGGATGATTACTTGTGGGTAATTTGTATAAAAAAATTCTAACTCCCTGCTTTTTTATGCGAGGTTACCGGGGTATGTTACAGCTTCAGAATTTTCATACCAATTGTATTTGGTGTAAAACTGAAGATAAAATAAAGATAGTAATCATCATCAAAAGTAAAAATATTATTTATTATTTAAAATTTTAAATAAATTTTGATTTTAGGATTATTTATAAAATTAGATAAAAACTTTTATTTTAGAATTGATAAAAACAAATTTTACTAATCATTAAAACTAAAATGGTCTTTCATTTAATTTAAAATTAAAACTATTATTTATAATCCCCAATACTTTTCGTTCCCCAAGCTCTTGTTAACTCTCGATACTTTCCAAGAATGATCCACATCAAAGTTTGCTTACCTATAAATAGTTTATACTTGTTTGAACAATATTATTTTTCCTCTAGAAGTGAAAATAGGTAAAAACATTTAAAAATTAAAAACAAACAAAACAAAGTATTACAGGTCCCATACTTTCTAGAGGAAAAACAAATTTGAAATAAAAAACAAACAAAACTAAGTGTTTCCTTTTTGCTCCTTCCCTGAAAATTCTAAAGAAGAAACCAATATATAGATTTTTATTTGATATGTATATATGTGAGAGGGATTTTCGAATTTTTTCTCTTTTAACATTTGAAGTTTAATTGTTAATAATAGTTGGGGTATTTTCTTAAAAAATAAAGCACAATAAGGGTAGCACAATAAGGGTAGGGTTTAGTCCCTACTCTCAATGTTGTTAAATGAACACAAGGTTAGACCTCTAACTAGTTAGGATTGGGATCGGCCAACATTACCAAAACCTTTGTATAAGAGAGTGTTTGTGTTCGAACCTAATAATATAGGGTTTAAAAAACCAATTTACTTTTCCTTATATTTATATTTATACATAAACATAGATGGTTGCAAAAAATAGGTGTGTAAATTTGGCTCTAAGAAAATTATTTGTAATATCGACTTTTTATATGAAAACGATAATTTCTCTGAATTTTTGTTTTGTTGTCACTAACAATAATGTTAAAATTTCAAAAAATTTCATTAAAACTAATTAAATAAAAAGTACAACTATCATCAAAACTAAAAATGACATCTAAAAATATATTAGTCCTAACATTTGAAAGCTTCAACAATTCCAACCAAAAACATTATTTTAAGAATTGAAAAATACTCATAATAATATTTAAACTAAAATGTTTTCATGTAATTTAAAAATTAAAACTATCATTATCAATAAAAAAAGCAATATTAAACGAAACCTTTCATGTGAATGAAAAAAAAAAATGAAAATGAAAAAATTTTTACAATTTGAAAAATTCAAATTAAAAGACGATATCTAGTTCACTAAAATTAAAGAGTATGTTTCTCTAAAGTTTCATTGTGAAATATACTAAATTAATACAAGCAAAATATACTAATATCAATCTATATTAGTTTTAAAAAAATTTATAACATTTCTGATGTAAAAAATAATTATATATAATATGTTATTATAAAAGACATTATAATCTAAATCAAATATTCATAGATAAATATAATTGTTAGAGATGAAAGCATTTTTATAATATTTTAAAGATTTAAAAAAAACTAATTTATAAAAAAGCTCAAACCCATTTAATATTCATTGCCAAAAATATAAATTGGTGAAAACGTAATTAACTTCAAATAACAGAAAATATACTACTATAGTGTCAATTAAAAAAATCCTATTTTTTCCTTTTTAATGTTATTAAAGAAATAACTCTAAAAACTTTTATAAAATTCATAATGAAAATATAATGATTACAATGAATGAATTTTATCAATAATATTAAATATTAAAAAAATCAATTTATATTAAAAAACACAATAACTCGGTTTATATTTAAGTTCCCCAAAAAACCTATCATTAACTTCAAATAAAAAACTATATACTCATTCTACATTTCACTTAAAATTAGAAAAAAAATATCTTAATTCTTAGCTTCGTTATAAAAAATAAATCGAAAAAAATGGTAAGCAAATATTCATAATGTAAATATAAATGGTTTAAGATTAACCATATTTTTTGAAATATTAAAGGGAAGTTGTAATATTTTATATTATGAATGAATTATTTTTACTATTATAATATTATAATTTTTTTTTAATATTAATTTTTTTTTTAGTATTGATAACAATCTGGTTCGCTTGGAAGGAAAGTGGATCCATCCGTGTGGGTTGGGAAAAAATCGTAGTGGAGAGTGCTAGGGTTGCAGAAGAAGTTAAGCGTTGGGCACCATGGAGAGGCGAGAGGGGGAGTTCCACTCTCTCCTATAGTCAGACAGTCTCCAATCGATTCGAGAAACCTCCGGAGGCTAAAACCAGAATTTTAAGTGGAGGGAAACAAGACAACAAAGGTACACAGAGGTAGGAAAATAAGCAAGAAGAAGTCAGAAGAGAAAAACGAACAGAAGGAGAAAATGAAAATGTGTACACTAGAAATCGAACTGGACCATGCAAGCCTAGGGAAACCATCACACCCAGAGTGGTGTTAAGTGATCCAGCGCTACAGGTGCATAGGGAACACATGGCGACTTACACAGTCATTTGTAAATTCATGGGGTTATGGCCAATGGAGAAGGCTTTACAGGCATGGATAAAGAATCATTGGAAACCTAAGGGGGATATTGATCTACACCTTGGATCAAAGGGTTTATTCACTGTAGTTTTTACTAACATTGAGGATAAAGACATGGTGTTTGAAGGAGGGCCCTACTTCTATGCTGTTGTAGGCCTCTATATGCGGTCTTGGGTGATGAATTTTGTGATGGAGCGTGAGACATTCACTTCGGTCCCGGTTTGCGTAAGGCTCTACTCCTTACCACTGGATTATTAGCAGCCAGAATCATTAAAAGCAATAGGAAATAAACTAGGGCATTTTTGTAAAAATATCAGAGGCCATTAGGTGAGGAAAGTATACCTCCTTTTCCCGTATATGCATAGAGATGTACCTCTCTAGAGCTCTGCAAGATGAAGTAATTCTGGAAATTTTTGATGAAGAATGGATACAAGCGGTGGACTATGAGCATGTTCCTTTCAGATGCTGCAAATGCCATGAACATGGACATCTATTCAGGGATTGCCCCTTAAACAAAATGGAAAGCAGAACTAAAGCTACCTCAGGGAAAGAATTTGAAAGCTTTAACAAAGTGGGAAACAGAGGTAAAGGAGGGAGAAAGTACCAAAAGAAAATCAACAAGGAAAAGCAGCTAAGTCAGAATAGGTACAAGGTACTAGAAGAAGAAGAGGAGCACGATAAAGCAAATCAGACTAGAGGATAGCCCTATGGAGAAGGAAAATGAAGAGAGTATGGAGGACACACATGAAAATATACAACAAAAGGAGGATCTGTTGAACACTATGGAACTTGATAGGGACCAAGAGATGACCCCAAGTGAGGTGGGAACAAAGGATCATGAACTGGAGGATATTCTTAATAGGGAGCATCTAGATTTGGAAAAGTTCCTAGAGCAGGGGACCACCAAAGGAATGGATTCGCTACCACAAGAGGAGTTCAAAAGAGTGCAATAACTGTTCCTATGGAGAACTCAGGAAAAAGGTTCGGGAGTCAAAAGAAAACATGATAGTCAGGACAACGAAGGGGTGAAAACAATGAAGGTAACATCGAGACTAGCTCCTAGGAACATAGGCAGGAAAAGAGGTAGGAAAAAATAGAACGAGCTACTGATAGAGTGTGGAAAACTCATGATCAATTCAGGTAAGATGAAAGACCTAACTAGTTACTCATTTACAAATATTTCTTAAGGAAGCTCACAACATGGAATATTAGGGGTGTAGGGAGTAAAAGAAACAAAGGAATCTTAGCAATAGAATGAAAGAAGAAAAACCAAATATGATTTTCATCGAGGAAACAAAATGTTCAGTAGAAAAAATAAGAGAAATACACACCAAATGGCTAACTAAATATGAATATCTAGAAGTTAAAGCAGACAAAAGAGTAGGAGAAATTCTCACACTTTGGAACCCTCAGAAACTAGGAATCTTAGATGCTAAAGCATCTAGGAACTACTTATCAATGGTTATTCAACCTTTGGGGGACAAGGAAGTTTATTTAATCACAAATGTTTATGGTCCACAAAATCTTGAAGACAAACTCAGGTTTCTTACTTCACTAGAGGATCTAAGAGACAGACATTTGGGCATCCCCTGGATTTTGGGAGGGAAATTTAACATGATCAGGTCCCTATCAGAAAAAAAATGTGGAACCAGATCACTAGGCAGAGACTCCATAGCATTTCAGAATTTTATAAACAATATGAGGCTAGTAGACACAGATACAAGTAATGGCATCTTTACTTGGAATAAAAAAAGGGGAGGAGAGTCTGAGGTGGCCTCAAAACTAGACAGATTTATTATCTTGAAGGTCCTTATCCTAACAGGCCTTGACTTGTCAGCGATGATACTCCCTTTTGGTGGCTCGGATCATTGGCCTGTCCAAATTGAAGCGTCTTTTATAGGAACTCCAAGAAACAGACCTTTCAGGTTTGAAAACATTTGTCTCACCCATTCGGACTTTATCATCAATATTGAAAAATGGTGGACAGAGGATATGCAAGTATAGGGCACTAAAATGTTCCTCCTACATAAAAGATTGAAACATATCAAAGTCAAGCTTAAAGATTGGAGTAAGCATGAGTTTGGAAACATTTTTGCAGCCAAAAATGTTGTTGAGTGGAAGCTACATGAAATTAACCAGATCCTCATTACAGATGGATTCAGCGAGGGGAGAAAGGAACAAGCTGAATACCATCAACAGGAATGGGAAGAATTATGCGAACAAGAGGAAATATTCTGGAAATAGAAATCAAGGGTACAATGGTTAAAAGAAGGAGAAAGGAACACAAGGTTTTTTCACAAATCTACCATGGATCACAGGTCTCATAATAGGATCTCAAAAATCAAAGATTCTCAAGGAAATAAACTCAATACGCACAAACAAAAATAGAAGCTGCGCTGGTTCAACATTTCTAAGGCATAGTAGAGGACCCTCTCTTAGACAGATCACAATTGATCAATAACTTTACAAAGCACATTCGTAAGCTTGTGACAAGAGAAGACAATTATAATCTAAATAGGTTTGTGAATGAAGAGGAGGTCAGTGAAGTCATCAAAGAAATGCAAAATGGGAAGGCACCAGGTCCGGATGGTTTTAAAGTAGACTTCTTTAAAGCATGTTGAGGAATAGTCAAGGAGGATATCCTTGATGTGGTGGAGGACTCTAGGAAAAATAGAATTGTTTTGAAGGCACTCAATACCTCTTTCATATCCTTAATTCCAAAACAGGATAATGCTATGACACCAAACAGATTCAGACCAATAGCATTATGCAATGTGGTGTACAAAATAATTCCCAAAATAATTGCCAACAGTTTTAAACCCCTTCTTCCAAATCTCGTATCTCAGGAACAAACTGGGTATGTGGAAGGCAGACAAATTCTCAACAATATCATTCAAGTACACAAGGTGGTTCACTCACTTATAAGCAATAGGCAGGCATGAATGATTATGCAACTTGACCTTGAAAAGGCTTATGATAAGCTAATTTGGGCTTACATAAGGAGAGTTCTTATAACATATGGATTTGACCATAGTTGGGTAAGATGGGTAATGGCCCTTGTAACAACCTCTAGTTTTTCAATCCTATTAAATGGTTCACCATCCAAAACCTTTAATCATACGAGAGGTCTCAGACAAGGAGATCCTCTCTCACCCTTCCTCTTTATTCTCATGATGGAAGGGCTAGGTAAAGGTATCAAATCTGCCAAAGCAGAAGGCAAAATACAGGGTCTCAAACTTACCATGGACAGAGATGCTTTGACCCATCAACAATTTTTGGATGATACTATGCTATAGGGTACACCTACGGTCAGGGAAGCTCTAGCCTGCAAACAATTCCTGAAAGAATTTGCAATGGTTGCAGGCACAGAGGTTAGCCTTACCAAATCAAAGATTTTCTTTTTTAATACTGACATTGCTATTCAGAGAAATATATCAAGAATTCTAGGCTTTTAAAGAGATATTCTACTCTCCATATATTTGGGAGTACCGCTAATAGACAAACCTCTGAGCAAGACTTTTTGGGAGCCTGTGATTAATAAGCTATAGGAAAAAACATGGAAATGGACAAGAGGTCTTTGAACTTAGCAGGATGACTAGTGCTCACCAAAGCTGTCCTACAAACTATCCCCGTCTTTATGTTTTCAGCCCTTCCAGCTCCTAAAGGAGTCATGCAATTATGCAGAAATATCCAAAGATATTTTATTTGGGGCAAAGGGGAAGAGAAAAAGAAATGGGCGATGGTAGCCTGGGAAAATATATATAAACCTAAGACACATGGAGGTTTGGGATTGGATGACCCTGAAGTGCTAAAAAACGTTTTGGGGCCAAGACTATGGTGGAGATGGCTAAAAGATTCAGCTCCCCCTTAGGCCCAAATTTGGAAGCAGAAATATGCAAAAAATTGGCACGACAAGGATCACATTAAAATGTCTGGGATCATCAAAGGCTCCCAAATTTGGAACAAAGCTTGGGAGAATAGAGCCATTGTTTAGAAACACAATTTTTGGGAAATTAGATATGGAAACCTTGCATGGTTTTGGGAGGATAAGTGGCAACAGGAACCTAAATTGTTAAGAGAAGAAATTGCAAATCTCAAGAAGGATACTGACAACAAAAGGTTACTCAGAGTAAAAGACTTCTAGGATTAGGAAAAAAGCGAGGGAGAATCGAGGATTTGGAAGAACCTGGTGTACAATGATAACTCCCCGTTGAAGGCACAGGTAGAAGCTCTAACAGCCATCCTGGAACAGAGAAATATTTTGATATCAGCAGATTCAGACTAGTTGAGATGCGGCAATAACAATGAAGGCACATTTAACCTCAAAGAGGCCAAGCGCATAGCCCTTGGGCTTGAATTTCCAAACCTTGATTGGGTATGGAAGGACCTATGGCAGAACCAAAGCTGGATGAACATCAAACTGTTCATGTGGTTAGTGTAGCATAAAAAAAATTCTAACCTGGGAAAACCTTAGGAAAAGAGAGATATCTGGTCCATCTAAATGCTAGCCATGTGAATCACAAGAACAAACTATGGATCACCTTCTCAACCTTTGCTTGTTCACATCCACATTGTGGAATTGGATTGCTTCAATATTCAGACAAACAGACAGGGACGTGGGTAGCATTACCAACACCTTAAAGAAGTGGAGGAAAAATATCTCTGGTAATGAAACAGTGAACTAAGCTTGGGCTTTAGCTCCAAGCTTTCTAATATGGGATGTTTGGAAAGAACGCAACAATAGAATATTCAAAAACAGGAAAGTTTTTTCCTAGATCATCATGGCACAAATTGTAAGACAACTCAATGAGATGGTAGGAACCCTCATTAAAAGCCCCCCTGAGAACCACCCTAAAGATACTAACGTGAAGATACTACTACAGTTGGGTTTGAAGCGGCTTATCCCACAGCGCAAAAACAAAAATGCAAATCATATAATTGCTGATAAGGATTTCTGGCAACCTCCCCCTCAAGGTTTTATGAAATGCAATATAGATGGGGCCTCAAAAGGAAGCCCATGCATGGCTAGTTATGGAGGAGTTATAAGGGATGAAAAGGGTTGTATAAAAATCATCTTTCATAGTAATTTGGGGAAGCTACAAACAATATGGCAAAGCTCATGGCCCTTGAGCAATGCTTAGAAATCTTGAGGGACTCAAATCTTCCTAACATTATAATTGAAGTTGATTCCGAATTGATTATCAATTTGGTCAAGAAAATTTGCTATGGCTCAGCTCCGGAAAAAGTTTCGAGACATTGGAGGCTTCTGAAAGTCTATCAAAGGATTGAATCCCACCTGCAGAACATGAGAACCCTGAGTTTCACTCATGTGCATCGAACAACCAACAAATTAGTGAACATCTTAGCTAACGAAGGCATACTTTGTGTTAAAAGCAATAATAAATATAAATGGAGAGAGATCCCCCAAGGTAGATTGAGGGAAGAGTGTCTCAGACAGGCTAACATGGACCGGGAGCTCTATCAGAGCAGGGGATACTAGCAGGTTGTAGACTTCTAGAAATAGTTGAATTTCAGTCCACATGAAGCAATAGTTCAGGGATATAGACAAAAGGAATGTCCGGTCCTTACGGTGGAATATGTGCCCAAAACTCTACAAACCCAAGGTTCTCGAGAGGGTTTCACTTGACAACAAATGTATTTAGATGAATTTGAATTATAATGCAGATCGCCTTTTCATTGGCTATGCAGGGAGCTTCGTTAAAGTGCAAGAAGATAGGAGAAATAGCAGTAATCTTATCAATTCTACGTGGCAAATAGCAAGGTGGTTTGATGCACGAGCATCAAGACCAATTTTCATTTGTAAATATGTGATAAAAGGGGGGTGTGACAATTTTTAATATTCTATAAAGAAAATTGTTATTTTTTTAAATAGGAGATAATTATGGAAAGTGAGGATTATGTAAATATTCTTTTTCTAAATAAAAGGATATGAGAGAAATAGTTTAGGAGCAAAATTTGGGATAGAATTTCTATGCTTTTTCAGTTAAAAATTAGGATAACAGTGGAGAATAAAACATACAATCTATATCATAGATAGATAAGCTGTAATAAAGCTTTTACATTTTAAAACGTTATGTAAAGCATGTTTTTGTATCGGATAAGGACTGAGAAGGCCTATCCTTAATTATAAATAAAGAGGCAGTAAAGCTCGCATGAAGGGGGAGGAGCGAGTGCCAAAGTATGATTTTTGAAACTCTCCGGCGTTTCTAGTTCAATGATTTTCTATTTGTATCGAATAGTTTATTTCACTGTGAAATTGTGTCAAATAAAAGAATTTGTAAGGGTGAAATCTAACATGGCAATGTTAAATCCATATCTATGAATATCGACCTGTAGTTTGATTGATAGAATTGTAAAGAAAAGAGCGCCAGCAATGTGGAAATTTTTATGCATGAAAGGAGTTACATCTCTGCATATAGGGTGTATGGTAATGAATTGAGTCTGCAGCTTGGTCTGGAACTCTATGTAAAAACTCTGTTTTGTCAGGGTCGTTGGTTATTGAGAAAAACTTGTTCAATTCAGTGTCATCAGTAATAGATGGAATTCACTGTTGCATAATGTGTTAAATGAATTGTATTTCATCAAAGGGTGGTAGCCTTGATTTAGCGCAGATTTGAATAGTCGAAGAACTTGTGGGTCATAGCTATGATCTGGCGCAGAGAGTTTTGTTAACGTGGAGAATCAAATCGTTTTTCAATTGGTCTACTAGCACTATGAATTTTGGAGCTATATCGGAGAGGAAGAACTACAACGTATAATTGAGATATAATACTCACAACGATTGCCAGAAGCCTACCTGGCAATTCGAAGCATCTGATTTAATTACAGTGTCAACATGTTTGAATAGGTGGTGTGCAATAGATGTGTGTTTTATATCGGATCGATCATATTTGGAGTAGCTATGGGAGGAATGGTAATTGGAGCGTGATGGGTGTATTAAAATCGCGTCAGAAGCATTTTTCAATAGATATATATATATATATATATATCTATTATATAACTCAGATTCGGGACTGCCGAATTAATATATCAGTGGATGAATGGAGCTTGGAGCGTGTATAACAGTAGTTATTATAGCAGTGTATGTCAGAGTTGGAATGTTTGAATTCAGCGGAAGGTTAGTCATTGAATCGGATCCAGAGATTTAAATGAGTTGGCAACTTTAGGATCGATGAGATCTGTGTTTCCTTCAAGGGTAGAAGCAAGTGTCACAGCTTGAGATTGCTGGATATAAGCTTTGCAAAAAGGACTCTGTCTATTTGACAAAATTCATATAGTTGTTCAAATCGGTATCTGAATGTCGATTTATAATTTGAAGGTTGAGAAAGATTGGTTTTTGAAGGTTGATTTTTGTATAGGAAAATCGTGGGGAATTTAGACTCTACAAAAGAGTCCTAAGTTGAATAGTGAATAGAATCCAATTGAGAATTGAATCCATCATAAACTGGTTGAGTGCTATAAGTACAAAGTAAGTACTGTGGTGCGAATGCATGTTGAATTGGGCGCATTGAAGAGAAGGACGAAAACAGATCCTTGTTTTTATGGGAACATTGTGAATGAATGGCAGCAGTGTGAGTATTTTCTGATGGGTGAAATAGAGTGTTTGAAGATCCTGGTTATTGCAGGCCTACCCTGCATCAGGTGGTATCAGAGCGGGAATACTTTGTTGAAGAAGTTTGTTTTTTTTGAATGAGTACAGTTGAGAACTGAAGTGTGTTTCTTTGAATGTGTGATGAATGATTGAAAGGAAGATCAGACAAGAAAGAAGACAAGATGATGCAGAAGTGGAAAGAAGACAAGATCATGCAGGATCTTTAAGGTGAGATGATTTTTTTGATATGAAATTTATACTTTAAGTTTATGGTTGCAGAGAAGATGATAGCAGTGAACCTGGCATTTAGCTGAAGGCTGGATAGGGAGGAGAATTGCAGTATCCTGAAGAGAAAAGTGAGTTGAAGAGATAGCCTAGAAAGAGAGCAGAGAGAGTGCTCGAAAGGTTCCAGAGGCAGTGAACCAAGTACTTACCAAAAGACTGAGTGAGGAGAGCTTGGTGAGGTAAGTGGCAACAAGAGAGATTGTCGTTGCAAAGGCTAGTACAACTCACGGTGAGTGAGAAACTCATGGAGAAGATGATCGTGGAGGATCAGAGAAGAGGTTTAGAGAAATGCCATAGAGATGAGATGATTGCAGAAGTTCGAGAAAGAGAGATTGCAGTAATAAAGGTACAATTGCAGGTACTGGAAGAATGGCTGCAAGAGCAGGAAGATCAGAATAGAGGATGGATCTTTCCATTGAAGGGAAAGAGAGTGATTTGGCGATAATTGCAGAGGAGGTTGAGGCAAATTGTGATTGCCTTGTTGAAAAAGGGACTTAGAGTTCCTGTGCCAGAGATGGAATTTGAAGATTCCACATGAAGATATGATCAAAGGGAAGTGCTGAAGGAAGCAGTCAAGACTAAAAAGTCTTGTGGTTTTAAAACTGATGAGTTGTGTGTGTTTGCAGGTATAGTACAAGGAGACGAGAAAGCTTTAGAGTTTGTTCAGGAGAGAGAAGAGTTGAATTTGAAGGCTGTTTAGATCGATGCTGAGATAATGAGATCTCAGAAGGAAATGAAGACAGAGGAAGTAGAAAATGATAAGTACTCTGAAAAAGAAAGAAATGATGCTTTTGTTGTTACAGTACAAGAGAAAATTCTTGTGGATGTTGAAGAAGAGAATCAGTCTGAAGCGGAGATAAGGGAAGTAACAGCTGATACTGTTGAACATTTTATGCAAACTGAAAGTTTATATATGAGTGTAGGTGATGATGATATGCTTCAGCAATGCTACAGAGAAATTGCATTGTTAGAATATTTGTTGATGAATTCAGAGTATGATAGAAAGGTTGGAGCAGACGAAAGAGTTCAGTACAGTGAACGAGAGCAGAACGACATCTTGGAGACAGATGGAAAGAAGGTGAGACTAGCTGATAGTTTCAGGGTGAATGCAAATCAGCATAGTGATATGCTGAGAAGGAACTCAGAGCAGCATACTGAAGTGTTGCCAGAGGAAGTTGAGGAGAAAACTGGTGAAGATTCGTTGAGTCCTGAAGAAGACTTGGAGCTATAGAGAGAAAACTTGGTGACTGATTGTGATTTTGATGCTGACAATTTGATTGTGTTTACAGGTGATGTAGCAGACAGTCCATCATTTGAGATTGTATTGGAAGAAGAAGAACTGTTACAGGTAGAGGATGAGACAGTCATGTCTCATATGCAGAAATTTGTTACCATGGGTGGCAAGAAAGAGTTGTCTTGTTTGTATAGCCAAGAGAAGACTGGTGGGTAAAACTTTGGAGCCGCTACAGTAGTACAAGATGAAGCTACAATATTTTCAAAACTTGATTGGATTTCCAGAATCAATCAAGATGATAATGGACAATTACTGAAGATGGTTGAAAGAGAAGATGGAGATTATGCTGGAGATAATTTGCAGCATGTTGATGAAATTGCAGATGATGAGCAAAGGAATGTTGCAGAGGGACAGGAAGTTTGGGAGGCCGCAACATCCATAGTGACAACTAGAGAAACATGTGGGGCGACATTTATCGTGGCAGCTGAGGCAACACTGACAGCAACAATATCTATGGGGGCACCGAAGGCTTATGTTTTTTATTCTAACAATTGTTTTGTGAGTACAGGTCTTATTGAAGATAGTGGAGAAAATCTGTTAGACAAAGAAATTGAATTGATGAGGCGGATGATGCTGAAAGTATACTGGAAGAGGCCAGCGGCGATAAAACAGAAGGAAAGCAGCAAAAGAAAGACAACAGAAGATTCTGAAAGCCGAGTCACTGGAGCGATGCAGCATAAAGTGTGGAAACCTGGAGAAGAACATAAGAAAGAAGTAGTGGCAAGTGGAAAGTTACAGCACAAGATATGGGATCCAGGCATACACAGATCCGAACACATGATCAGGGGATCATGATTAATTTTAAGGTTGGGTGTATGATGCAGGAGCATCAAGACCAATTTTCATTTGTAAATATGTGATAAAATGGGGGTGTGACAATTTTTAATATTTTATAAATTAAATTGTTATTTTTTTAAATAGGAGATAATTATGGAAAGTGAGGATTATGTAAATATTATTTTTCTAAATAAAAGGATATGAGAGAAATAGTTTAGGAGCAAAATTTGGGATAGAATTCCTATGTTTTTTCAGTTAAAAATTGGGATAAGAGTGGAGAATAAAACATACTATCTATATCATAGATAGATAAGCTGTAATAAAGCTTTTACGTTTTAAAACATTATGTAAAGCATGTTTTTGTATCGAATAAGGACTGAGAAGGTCTATCCTTAATTATAAATAAAGAGGCAGTAAAGCTCGCATGAAGGGGGAGGAGCGAGTGCTAAAGTATGATTTTTTAAACTCTCTGGTCTTTCTAGTTCAATAATTTTTTGTTTGTATCCAATAGTTTATTTCATTGTGAAATTGTGTCAAATAAAAGAATTTGTAAGGGTTAAATCTAACATGGCAATGTTAAATCCATATCTATGAATATCGACCTGTAGTTTGATTGATAGAATTGTAAAGAAAAGAGCGCCAACAATGTGGAAATTGTTATGCATGAAAGGCGTTACATCTCTGCATATAGGGTGTATGGTAATGAATTGAGTCTGCAGCTTGGTGTGGAACTCTATGTAAAAACTCTGTTCTGTCAAGGTCGTTGGTAATTGAGAAAAACTTGTTCAATTCAGTGTCATCAATAATAGATGGAATTCACTGTTGCATAATGTGTTAAATGAATTGTATTTCATCAAAGGGTTGTAGCCTTGATTTAGTGCAGATTTGAATAGTCGAAGAACTTGTGGGTTGTAGCTGTGATCTGGCGCAGAGAGTTTTGTTAACGTGGAGAATCAAATCGTTTTTCAATTGGTCGACTAGCGCTATGAAGTTTGGAGCTATATCGGAGAGGAAGAACTACAACGTATAATTGAGATATAATACTCACAACGATTGCCAGAAGCCTACCTGGCAATTCGAAGCATCAGATTTAATTACAGTGTCAACATGTTTGAATAGGTGGCGTGCAATAGATGCGTGTTTTATATCGGATCGATCAGATTTGGAGTAGCTGTGGGAGGAATGGTAATTGGAATCTGATGGGTGTATTAAAATCGTGTCAGAAGCATTTTGAATATATATATATATATATATTATATTATAATATATTATAATATATATATATATATATATATATAATATATATAATATATATATATATAAATATATTATAATATATATATATATATATATATATATATATAATATATATCTATTATATAACTGAGATTCGGGACCGCCGAATTAATATATCAGTGGATGAATGGAGCTTGGAGCATATATAACAGTAGTTATTATAGCAGTGTATTTCAGAGTTGGAATGTTTTAATTCAGCGGAAGGTTAGTCATCGAATCGGATCTAGAGATTTAAATGCATTGGCAACTTTAGGATCGATGAGATCTGCATTTCCTTGAAGGGTAGAAGCAAGTGTCACAACTTGAGATTGCTGGATATAAGCTTTGCAAAAAGGACTCTGTCTATTTGACAAAATTCATATAGTTGTTCAAATCGGTATCTGAATGTCGATTTATAATCTGAAGGTTGAGAAAGATTGGTTTTTGAAGGTTGATTTTTGTATAGGAAAATCATGGGGAATTTAGAATCTACAGAAGAGTCCTAAGTTGAATAGTGAACGGAAGCCGATTGAAAATTGAATCCATCAAAAACTGGTTGAGTGCTATAAGTACAAAGTGAGTACTGTGGTGCGAATGCATGTTGAGTTGGGCGCATTGAAGAGAAGGATGAAAACATATCCTTGGTTTTATGGGAACATTGTGAATGAATGGCAGCGGTGTGAGTATTTTCTGATGGGTGAAACAAAGTGTTTGAAGATCCTGGTTATTGCAGGCCTACCCTGCATTAGGTGGTATCAGAGTGGGAATGCTTTGTTGAAGAAGTTTGTTTCTTTTTGAATGAGTACAGTTGAGAACTGAAGTGTGTTTCTTTGAATGTGTGATGAATGATTGAAAGGAAGATCAGTTTTTTAAATTTAATATGCAAGCTACACAAATGCAGTGAAGAAGATTACAGAAGTTGAAAGAAGACAAGATCATGTAGGGTCTTAAAGGTGAGATGATTTTTTTGATCTGAAATTTATAATTTAAGTTTATGGTTGCAGAGAAGATGATGGCAGTGAACCTGGCATTCAGCTGAAGGCTGGATAGGGAGGACAATTGCAGTATCCTGAAGAGAAAAGTGAGTTGAAGAGATAGCCTAGAGAGAGAGCAGAGAGAGTGCTCGAAAGGTTCCAGAGGCAGTGAACCAAGTACTTACCAAAAGACTGAGTGAGGAGAGCTTGGTGAGGTAAGTGGCAGCAAGAGAGATTGTTGTTGCAGAGGCTAGTACAACTCATGGTGAGTGAGAAACTCATGGAGAAGATAATCATGGAGGATCAAAGAAGAGGTTCAGAGAAACGCCACAGAGATGAGATGACTGCAGAAGTTCGAGAAAGAGAGATTGCAGTAATAAAGGTACAATTGCAGGTACTGGAAGAATGGCTGCAAGAGTAGGAAGATCAGAATAGAGAATGGATCTTTCTATTGAAGGGAAAGAGAGTGATTTAGCGACAATTGTAGAGGAGGTTGAGGCAAATTGTGATTGCCTTGTTGAAAAAGGGACTTAGAGTTCTTGTGCCAGAGATGGAATTTGAAGATTCCACATGCAGATATGATCAGAGCGAAGTGGTGAAGGAAGCAGTCAAGAATAAAAAGTCTTGTGGTTTTAAAACTGATGAGTTGTGTGTGTTCACAGGTACAGTACAAGGAGATGAGCAAGCTTTAGAGTTTGTTCAGGAGAGAGAAGAGTTGAATCTGAAGGCTTTTCAGATCGATGCTGAGATAATGAAATCTCAAAAGGAAATGAAGACAGAGGAAGCAGAAAATGATAAGTACTCTGAAAAATAAAGCAGTGATGCTTTTTCTGTTACAGTACAAGAGAAAATTCTTGTGGATGTTGAAGAAGAGAATCAGTCTGAAGCGCAGATAAGGGATGTAACAGCTGATACTGTTGAACATTTTATGCAAACTGAAAGTTTATATATGAGTGCAGGTGATGATGATATGCTTCAGAAATGCTACAGAGAAATTGCATTGTTAGAATATTTGTTGATGAGTTCAGAGTATGATAGAAAGGTTGCAGCAGACGAAAGAGTTTAGTACAGTGAACGAGAGCAGAACGACATCTTGGAGACAGATGGAAAGAAGGCGAGACTAGCTGATAGTCTCAGGGTGAATGCAAATTAGCATACTGATATGCCGAGAAGGAACTCAGGGTAGCATACTGAAGTGTTGCCAGAGGAACTTGAGGAGAAAACTAGTGAAGATTTGCTGAGTCCTGAAGAAGACTTGGAGCTGCAGAGAGAAAACTTGGTGACTGATTGTGATTTTGATGCTGAAAATTTGATTGTGTTTACAGGTGATGTAGCAGACAGTCCATCATTTGAGATTGTATTGGAAGAAGAAGAATTGTTACAGGTAGAGGATGAGACAGTCATGTCTCATATGCAGAAATTTGTTACCGTGGATGACAAGAAAGAGTTGGCTTGTTTGTATAGCCAAGAGAAGACTGGTGGGCAAAACTTTGAAGATGCTACAGTAGTACAAGATGAAGCTACAATATTTGCAAAACTTGATTGGATTGCCAAAATCAATCAAGATGATAATGGACAATTACTGAAGATGGTTGAAAGAGAAGATGGAGATTATGTTGGAGATAATTTCCAGCATGTTGATGAAATTGCAGATGATGAGCAAAGGAATGTTGCAGAGGGACAAGAAGTTTGGGAGGTGGAAACATCCATAGTGACAGCTAGAGAAACATGTGGGGCGACATTTATGGTGGAAGCTGAGGCAACATTGACAGCAAAAATATCTATGGGGGCACTGAAGCCTTATGTTTTTTATTCTAACAATTATTTTGTGAGTATAGGTCTTATTGAAGATGCTGGAGAAAATTTGTTAGACAAAGAAATTGAACTGATGAGGCGGATGATGCTGAAAGTATCCTGGAAGAGGCCAGCAGCGATAAAACTAAAGGAAAGCAGCAAAAGAAAGACAACAGAAGATTGTGAAAGCCTAGTCAGTGGACCGATGCAGCATAAAGTGTGGAAACCTCGAGAAGAACATCAGAAAGAAGTAGTGGCAAGTGGAAAGTTACAGCGCAAGATATGGGATCCAGGCATACACAGATCCGAACACATGATCAGGGGATCATGATTAATTTTAAGGTTGGTTGTATGATGCAGGAGAATCAAGACCAATTTTCATCTGTAAATATGTGATAAAAGGGGGGTGTGACAATTTTTAATATTTTATAAATTAAATTGTTATTTTTTTAAATCGGAGATAATTATGGAAAGTGAGGATTATGTAAATATTCTTTTTCTAAATAAAAGGATATGAGAGAAATAGTTTAGGAGCAAAATTTGGGATAGAATTTCTATGTTTTTTCAGTTAAAAATTAGGATAAGAGTGGAGAATAAAACATACTATCTATATCATAGATAGATAAGCTATAATAAAGATTTTACGTTTTAAAACGTTATGTAAAGCATGGATTTGTATCGGATAAGGACCGAGAAGGCCTATCCTTAATTATAAATAAAGAGGAAGTAAAGCTCGCATGAAGTGGCAGGAGTGAGTGCCAAAGTATGATTTTTGAAACTCTCCGGCGTTTCTAGTTCAATGATTTTCTGTTTGTATCCAATAGTTTATTTCACTGTGAAATTGTGTCAAATAAAAGAATTTGTAAGGGTTAAATCTAACATGGCAATGTTAATTCCATATCTATGAATATTGACCTGTAGTTTGATTGATAGAATTGTAAAGAAAAGAGCGCCAGCAATGTGGAAATTGTTATGCATGAAAGGCGTTACATCTCTGCATATAGGGTGTGTGGTAATGAATTGAGTCTGCAGCTTGGTGTGGAACTCTATGTAAAAACTCTGTTCTGTCAGGGTCGTTGGTTATTGAGGAAAACTTGTTCAATTCAGTGTCATCAATAATAGATGGAATTCACTGTTGCATAATGTGTTAAATGAATTGTATTTCATCAAAGGGCGGTAGCCTTAATTTAGCGCAGATTTGAATAGTCGAAGAACTTGTGGGTTGTAGCTGTGATCTGGCGTAGAGAGTTTTGTTAACGTGGAGAATCAAATCGTTTTTCAATTGGTCGACTAGCGCTATGAAGTTTGGAGCTATATCGGAGAGGAAGAACTACAACGTATAATTGAGATATAATACTCGCAACGATTGCCAGAAGCCTACCTGGCAATTCGAAGCATCTGATTTAATTACAGTGTCAACATGTTTGAATAGGTGGCGTGCAATAG
This sequence comes from Pinus taeda, assembly GCA_000404065.3. NCBI lineage: Eukaryota > Viridiplantae > Streptophyta > Pinopsida > Pinales > Pinaceae > Pinus > Pinus taeda. The sequence goes on along the minus strand of APFE030573829.1, from coordinate 125,969 downwards.
ATGCGTGTTTTATATCGGATCGATCAGATTTGGAGTAGATGTGGGAGGAATGGTAATTGGAGCGTGATGGGTGTATTAAAATCACATCAAAAGCATTTTGAATATATATATATATATATAATATATTATATAATATAATTGAGATTCGGGACCGCCAAATTAATATATCAGTGGATGAATGGAGCTTGGAGCGCGTATAACAGCAGTTATTATAACAGTGTATGTCAGAGTTGGAATGTTTTAATTCAGCGGAAGGTTAGTCATCGAATCGGATCTGGAGATTTAAATGCATTGGCAACTTTAGGATCGATGAGATCTGCGTTTCCTTGAAGGGTAGAAGCAAGTGTCACTGCTTGAGATTGCTGGATATAAGCTTTGCAAAAAGGACTCTGTCTATTTGACAAAATTCATATAGTTGTTTAAATCGGTATCTGAATGTCGATTTATAATCTTAAGGTTGAGAAATATTGGCTTTTGAAGGTTGATTTTTGTATAGGAAAATCATGGGGAATTTAGACTCTACAGAACAGTCCTAAGTTGAATAGTGAACAGAATCCGATTGAGAATTGAATCCATGAGAAACTGGTTGAGTGCTATTAGTCCAAAGTGAGTACTATGGTGAGAATGCATGTTGAATTGGGCGCATTGAAGAGAAGGACGAAAACATATCCTTGGTTTTATGGGAACATTGTCAATGAATGGCAGTGGTGTGAGTATTTTCTGATGGGTGAAACAGAGTGTTTGAAGATCCTAGTTATTGCAGGCCTACCCTGCATCATCGTTACCAAGCCAAACGGACCCAAAATCAACTTTAACGGTAGCATTATTAGGCTTCGGGCCTGAAAGTAGTGTTAAACATCAAACAAGTTACTCAGACTGGCGTGAATCTCTTGCATCGGGTGGATTTCGGGTTGACTACATGTGTGAGGGTTATCCGCCAAAACGGACCTGGATTTTTCATAGAACAGTCTTTAAATGCTTATCGGGTCCAATTCAAGAGTTAAAGGGTGTGCTTGTTAGTGTTTCGATATTGTTCTTGACCGTTAGATCTCTGGTGACAGATTGAACAATCTTGGCATTCGATTATCTTTTGTGGTTTCGAGGTCATGTTTTGTGGGCCTTGGGCCTAGATAGCGGTGCTTAGGCTCGGTTTCCTAGGCTTTATGTGGCCCACATCTCATTTGTACATTTTGTAACATGTTTTTATTATCTATTTGAATAGAAGGTCTGACAATTAATTCAACAAAAAGAAAATCCTCTCTTTAATATTACAGTAAAAATATAACTTTAAAGTCTAATAAAATTAATAGAAAATATTAATTTTTTTTTTTTATTTTATAATGATAAGATATTTTTTTAAAAATTAAGATTGTTATTACAATTTAAAAGAATCATTAATAATCATGGATATTATATGTACATCATAATTAATTAGGATGAGAGTATTCGTGAGAGTGTTTCTGGGGTCTACGGATAATTGGGGTCATGTTTAGTTTTCACTTTTAATGTTGTCAAATGAATGCAGGGTTTGACCTCAAACTAGTCAGGGTCGACCAACCATTACCAAAACTTTTTATTGAATTTGGTGGAAGCCCTGCTACTCTAATTGCTCCCTTCGGTGTCCTGCTCATTATGCTCAGGATACTTTCCCTAATACTTTTCATTCCTTGAGTTCTTGGTAACTCTCAACATCTTCCATTCCAAGAATGATCTACATCAAAGTATGCTTACCTGTAAATAATTTATCCTAGTTTGAACAATATTATGATGAGAGTATTCATGAGAGTGTTTCCAAGGTCCATGGATAATTGGGGTTGAGTTTAGTCTTCACTCTTAATGTTGTGAAATGAATGTAGGGTCTCACCTCCAACTACCAACTGTTACCAACACTTTTTACTGAATTTGGTGGAAGCCCAACTACTCTAATTTCTCCCTTTTGTGGCCCGCTCATTATGCTTAGGATACTTTTCCTAATACTTTTCATTCCTCGAGTTCTTGTTAACTCTCAACACCTTCCATTCTAAAAATGATGTACATCAAAGTATGCTTTCTTGTAAATAGTTTATCCTAATATTATTTTTTCTCTTGAAGTTACAATAGGTAAAAGCATCTAAAAATATGAAAGAAACAAAACAAAATATTACACTTCCCATAAGTGTTAAAAAAAATCAAATGAAAAAAATACAAAACTAAGTATTTCATTTTGGCTCATTCCCTTTGAAAATTATAAAGAAGAAAAAAATACATTAGCCATTAGGGAGGGTGGGACACTAATAGTTTTGTTTGATATGTATATATGTTAGAGAAGTTTGGAAAGTTTTCCCTTTTAACCTTGGAATTTCAATTGTTAATTAATAGTTTAAGTATTTGATTAAAACATAAAGCGCAGTCGGTTTAGTTTCCACTCTTAATGCTCTCAAATGAAGGCAAGGTCCAACCTCTGAATAGTTAGGGTTGACCAACCATTACCAAAACCTTTGTATAAGAGAGTCGTTGTGAATCTAAGTGTTTAATGCTAATAATAAAGAGTTAAAAAAACTAATTTATTTTTCCTAGTATTTATAGTTTTATATAAAGATAAGTGCGTCGAAAGCCTATGTGTGTGAATTTGGCTCTAATAAAAATTAGCTGTAATGTGAGGTTTTTATATGTAGATGATAATGTCTTTATTTTTTGTTTTGTTGTCACTAATAATAATGTGAATTTTTAAAAAATTTACATTAAAACTAATTGAAAAAAGATGACAATTATCATCAAAAGTAAAAATTCCATAAAAAAATATACTAATCCTATCATTTGAAAGCTTCAGAATTTCTATACTAATTGAATTTGGTGTAAAAACTGAAGATAAAATAAAGAATGTAATAATCATCAAAACTAAAAATGTTATTTATTAATTTTAAAATTCTAAATAAATATAGATTATATGATTATTTATAAACATGGATAAAATTTTTATTTTAGAAATTGCAAAATAATATTTTTAATAATCATTAAAACTAAAATCCTCTTTCAATCGTAATAAAAAATTAAAAATATTATATGTAATAAATAAAAAATTAATATTAAAAATGAAAATTTCAAATGTGATGTTGAAAATAAAATGAAATTAAAATATATTCTTTCAATATAAAAACTTCAAATAAAAAAAAAATATAAATAAGTTGACTTAGAATTAAAGATAATATCTATTTAATAATTTTTTCCTCAAATGTAAAACTATACAATGAATTTAAGATAAAATGTTATATATCCATTCTATAGTTAGAATATAAAACACTATATTTATAGTTTTATTATAAAAAATAGCAATGTAAGAACTATAAAAAGGAATGTATTTATAGTTTTATTATAAAAATTAACATCGTAAAAATTATAATTAAATATTTATAATGTAAATATAAATTGTTTATGATGAAGAACTTTTCTTATAATAATATCAAATACTAAAAAAATATTATATAGAAATGTGATATCATTTTTATATTTTAGCTACCCAAATAAATATGTAAAAATGTAATTAACTCCAATAACAGAGGATATACTCATTCTATAGTTCAATTAAAAAAATATTTTTATGTATTCTTATTTTAATAGTTTTATTATAAAAGATAAAACTATAACTATAATTAAATATTCAACATAAATATAATTTGCTTTGGATGAAATAATTTTTTTTAAAATCATACTAAGTATTTTTTAAAAAATAAAAATATATAAAAGTCAATATCTCATTTAATATTTATGTTCTCAAAAAATTGTAATTAACTTTAAATAAAAAAATATATACCCATTATATAGTTTACTTGAAATTAAAAAAGAAATATCTTATTTCGTAGTTCCATTATAAGTAGATATTCATAATGTAAATATAAATGGTTTAACATTAACAATATTCTTTATAATATTAATTATTTTAAAAAATCAATTATAAAGTGGAAAAATTTTTTTTCCTATAATCAAAATATAAAAAAAATCTTCCATAATACTAAAAATACTTAAATACATTTTAAATATTAAGGAGGTTATATGGGATAATAAGTAAAACAAATTCATGTCATAATTTATATAATATATAAATAATATATATATATATATTATATATATATATTTAAATTATAAAGATAAAATATTTTGCCCAGAAGTTAAGATTCCTATTACAATTTAAAAGAAGAATTAATAACGATGAATAATATATGTACATCATAATTAACTATAGTGAGAGCCTTTACATAGTCTACTAATAGTCCAAGTTGGGTTAGTCTCCACTCTTAATGTTGTAAAATGAATGCAATTTATTCAAAAAGCTTTTATTGAATCCCCAATGCTTTTCATTCCTAGAGTTCTTGTTAGCTCTCAACACCTTCCAATAATGATCCACATCAAAGTCTTACATGTTAGGAGTTTATACTGGTTTGAAAAATATTATTTTTCCTCTAAAAATTACAATAAGTAAAAGCATTTAAAAATGAAAAAAAAAAACAGAACAAAATATTACACATCCCATACTTTCTGGAGGAAAACAAATTTTAAAATGAAAAACAAACCAAACTAATTATTTCCTTTTGGCTCCTTCTTTTTGATAATTCTAAAGAATAAACAAATACATTAGACATTAGGGAGGCTATGAAACTAATAGTTTTGATTGATATGTATATATATATATGAGATAAGTTTGGAAAATTTTCTCTTTTAAAATTTGAATTTAATTTATTAATTAATATTTTGGTTATTCGATTAAAAAATAAAACACAGGTGGGGTCCGGTTTAGTATCCACTTTTAATGTTGTCAAATGAACAGAAGGTCTGACCACTGACTAGTCGACCAATATGATGGCGCCCAACCCAACAATTTTATAAAACTATGATAGGGTGATGATTTGTTATGTTTGACTAATGTACGGGAACGATTATGTAATAGTTGCATGGTTGATTAAATCATATGATAAAGTTGATACACGTATGAAACGCAAAGGATATTTTAGCTCTCGGTTGTTGTCGCATTTAATGAGTTCATAATGTGCAGTACTTGCCTGGGTGTTTGCGCTTACACTCGTTCCTAGGCTCTTCTCCCTTGTTCGATAGCTCTTCCGGTCATTTGCTATAGTTCGTCGAGGGTTTGTTCCCTAGCTCTGCAAGACTTAATAGTCAGTTATATTGTAAGTCATGGGCGTTTCTGGTTGTTCGTCACTGTATTCATGCTGGTGTTTGCTCCATGGTCTGTAGACTATTCTAGCTTGTCCAATGGTGGCTTAGGTAAGTCCTCTATTGAGCTTTGACGTCTCTGTGTCGCGGTGTCTACAGGCTGCTTTATATGAACTCTGGCACTCGTATTCTTATTTTGGTTGGCATTTTTGACAGTTGCTTATTCCCAGGTTGGCTCAATGGCTTCCTTCGGCTATCAGCGTGACACATAGGTATTTACTCTATCTCTGCTTCAACTTTCGAAGCTTTCTCCCTCAATCTCTAACCCAACTTGCTCCTTATTCGCCACAGTTAATCATTACCGTTGCTGGAACGCCTGTCTGCGGTGCTACTGCAAACTCTCAGGTAATGGGTTACAGTTTCTTTTGTCAATTCGGTCTTTTTCTCCCTCCCTCTGTATTTCCTTTCTTGTTGTGATGTATCACTAACACTGAGCAACATTGGTTCTACAGGTGCTAAGAGTTGCAGTGGGAGAGTGTGGCCATGCTCATCTCGGTTTTGTTCAGTAGGATCTACCTCTTCTCAATTCTTGTTAGTTCTTTGTCCGGGTCTTTCAACTCTAGTATCCACTGGGTATTGGTAGTTTTCTTTGATTTGTAACTGTTAAGCTCCTCCAAACCCTTGCCTAGGGTTTCATCATTCTCGGTCTATGCGTGTTCGGCTATATTTTTATTTCGTAGTCGAAACCCTCTCCTAGGGTTTGTAGTCCAGGGTTTGGATGTCCACGATTTTATGTGTATACAGTCTAGTTCTATGTTTCTATTCCATGGCCCCTTGCGGTTTTGGAAAGGAGAACAATTTAGAACGATGTAATGATATGAAATTTAATTTACCTAGGCTTGTCCATGACTTGTTTTCTCCGGTCTTGTCATTGGAACTGCTGTTATGTATCTTTGGTTTAATAATTGAAATGTTTTGTGTTACTTTTCCAAATACTATAGACATGTTGATGATTTTATAGAATAGTGAAAGTTCCGTGCGGAATTGATTTCTTGGCTGGTAACAGTTCTAGATATGCTGCTCCTGGTTTTGTCTTCATTCGTTGTTACAGAAAGACTGAAAACTCTAGTGTTGTTTATGTTCTTTAATATTGTTAATTGAATTGGTTATTCCTCTCGGGAAACATAAAAGAAAAGACTGTTTTACAGAATCTGTAGTTAGTGGCTACATACTCAAACGACTTTCAATCAAAACTCAGTAAATGAAAATAGACACACAGATGGACAACAATCTAGATTTCTCTACTGTTATTATTATTATTTTTTTTTATTTGAGTGCGAGTGGTCTTGAAATGAACCCCTCCATAATTTAGTCCTGTTACATTTATAGCTTTTTTGTTCTAGTTAATGAAACTGTACAGTTGTTTTTCAGTTAAATTTTTACAGTTATTTAGTTGCTGGTCATTTGTCCCACATTAGGACAGGATTTTCTTTCCAGATACACTGTCGTTTTCCTTTTAAAATAACAGAATAATCTTGACTTGTTAACAACAGACAAACACTTATTCCTAACTGTTCAACTATCTTTAACTAAATGAAAAAGAATAAAAGTAAAAGCCTTACCTACTTTCCTGTCAACCAACATAAAGACTAATAAAAGTAAATTCAACTTTTCTGTGACCTGGCAGAGACTTCACCTAGTCATGGTGAGCTAGATGCTCTTGCATTAGGCTCCCGAGGCAAAGAGAAATCATGGCTCTGGTCCATGAGCTCCTCAACTAAAGAACCTGTCTGTTCAATCTGCCTGGCGTCAAGCCACAAACTGTCCTCAATAGGTCGGTTCTTCCACTTGACGAGGTATTGCAGATATTCATTTCACCGAGTTCATTTAGCCACCTGAGTGTCGAGAATGCTCTCGATCTCAGGAGGTTGAACGTAAGGCATCTGTCTCCTCCAAACTTCTCCTTCATCTTGGGTGTTCCATGTGGGTCGTGTGGTTCCATCTTCTTCCTTCTCCTCTGGGTCAGTCGTGTAGGGAAACAGGTCTGCTACATTAAAGATAGGTGAAATGCCTATTCTAGGTGGCAACTGGATCTCATAGGCATTTGCTGAAAACTTCCGAAGGATTTTGTAGGGTCCTATCTTCTTGTACTTTAATTTATTGTACGTACCTTTAGGAAAATGTTCCTTGTGAAAATGTGTGAGGACTTCGTCTCCTACGTTGAAATGTACCTCCCTTCTCCTCAAATCTACTTGTTGTTTATACTTTAAGCTGCTGTCCTACAATTTAATTTTTACCTGTTCATGCAAATCCCTCATCATGTTAGCGAAATCTTCTCCATCTGCGCTTCACCTTTCTTGCAGTCCAAGATCCTGTAGTTCATGCACTCTGCGAGGATTTATGCTGTACACGATTTGAAAAGGGCTCAAGCCTGTGCTGCGGTTAGGTGAATCATTGTAAGGGAATTTTGCCTGCGCTAGCACTCGATCCCACATCCGCGAATTCTTTCCCACCAGACTTTGTAGTAGATTCCCTAGACTCCTTTTTACAACATCTGTTTGTCTCTCCGTTTGTGGATGATAAGCAGAACTGTAACTCAGTTGTGTATCCATGTTCTTCCACAGGGTACGCCAAAAGTGTCATGTGAACTTCACGTCCCTGTCCGATAGGATAGATTTAGGCAATTCGTGTAACCTGATAATCTCATTAAAAAGCAAGTGGGCCACGTGGGTGGCATCACTGGTTTTCCTCCAAGGAATAAAATGTGCCATTTTCGACAATCTGTCCACTACTACCATTATTGAATTGTATCCACCCTGTGTCTTAGGTAGACCTAAGACAAATTCCAAGCTGACTGAGTCCCATGGTCTGCCTGGAACAAGTAACAGTATATACAGTTCCGCATTCTAGCTGTGACCCTTTGCTAACTGGCACACTTTGCATCTGGCTACGAATCGCCGCACATCCCTCTGCATATTTGGCCAAAAGTAGAAATGTCTGACCTTCTCGAGTGTCTTATCCATGCCGAAATGTCTGGCTAAACCTCCGCTATGATTTTCTCGAATAATATTCTCTCTCATTGAGCAGTGAGGTATGCACAGTTGTCCTCCCTTAAACAACAACTTCTTCTGTAAATTGTAGTCTAACCAAGGGATGTTATCTCTCACCAAGGGATTCTGGCATGCCTCATAGGCCTCCTTAAAGTCCTGTATCAGTCTAGTACAAATCTCGCAAGTGCTCAAAACCCAACACTTGCATAGTGCTTTCCTGTAGAAGTAGAGCTTTCCTACTCAGCGCATCTGCTACTTTATTTTCTTGCCCACTAATATGTTTCAATACGAAATTGAAACTCTGCAGATACTCCACCCATTTGGCATGTCTGTGGTTCAGTTTGTGCTGCTCCATTACATATTGTAGTGCAAAATTATCTAAGAACAACATGAATTCGTTTCTCAACAGATAATGCCTCCAGTGTTTTAATGCCTGTATAACAACATAGAACTCCTTATCATACGACGAATATTTCTATTGATTTTCATTCATCTTTTCGCTAAAAAATGCTATAGGCTTATCCTCCTCACTGAGTACAGCTCCAATTGTTGTCCCGCTAGCATCATAGCGAGCCTAAAATAACTTCTTGAAATCGGGTAATCTCAGGATCGGCCTCTCAGTAATCTTCTTCTTTAACAAATGGAAACTTATTTCTATGGAATTTGTCCATCGAAAAGGCTGATCGGCCTTTTCAATGGTGTCCAACATTGGTGCACAAATTTCACTGAAATTCTTTATGAACTTTCTGTAAAAACTCGCTAATCCGTGAAAGCTATGTACCTCGAATAAACTTTTCGTAGATGGCCAGTTCACTATCATTGCCACCTTCTCTGGATCCATCTTTAGTTCATTCTCTGCTATTACAAACCCCAAATAAATCAATTCCTTCTGCAGAAAAGTACATTTGTTCAAGTTTATTAGCAGTTTGTTCTGCTGTAATTTCTCCAGCACCTTACACATGTGTTGAAGGTGTTCTTCCCTTGTCCTACTGAAAATAAGTATGTCATCCAAATATACTATCACAAACTTCCCAATATACTCCTTCAACATCTCGTTCAGTAGCATCATGAATGTACTGGGTGCATTGCTCAGCCCAAATGGCATGAACAGCCATTTGTACAACCCCTCATTCATCTTAAAGGCTGTCTTCCATTTGTCCCCTTCTCGTATTCGAATTTGATGGTACCCACTCTTCAAGTTTATCTTGGAGAAATACACTTCCCTGCTTAAACAATCCATCATACCATCCATCCGCGGTAGCAGAAACCTATACCGAATGGTGATCTGTTGATGGACCTTGAGTCGGTGCACATCTGTCACTCTCTTCCCTTCTTGGGAGCGAGGACCATTGGAACAGAACAAGGGCTCAAACTCTCCCTTATCAATCCCTTGTCCGACAGCTCTTGCACGTGCTTCCTGATTTCTTCATTTTCCTTGGGCCTCATTCGGTATGCCGCTTTGTTCGGCAAACTGGCTCTGGCTATGAAGTCAATATGATGACTTATGCTCCTTTTGGGGGGTAACTTGTCTGGCAAGTCATCTACAACTATGTCTGTCAACTCCTCCAACATTTGCTGGATCTCCGTAGGTAAATCTCATACCTTTGTATGCAACAATACTATCCTTGCTTTTTTTACAACCGCATAACCTATCTCACTGTCCTCAACCTGTTTTAAAAACTGTCTCCCACTAACCAACAATGTTCTTGGTTCACTTGTCTCTGTTGCCCCTTCTTCCTTAAGGGGTACAAGCGTATGCTTGATTCCATCCTCAACTTGTCCTGATGATGAACCACACTAGTTGGTTCAAAACGCGTTGACAAATGAAATATTATGTGATTTACACTGAAGAATCTCTAAAAAATTTGATATGGATCACAAAAGCCGCAATTCTACAAATTTATAACAGTTCGTCAATCCATCGTGTACCACTTTCCTATCGTATTGCCAAGGTCTGCCTAATAGTATGTGACATACATCCATTGGCATGATGTCACAGACAAGTTTGTCCTTATATCTGCCTATTTGAAACTCCACCTCGCACTGTTCATCTACGAGTAACTGATGGCCTTTTTGTAGCCATGAAACTTTGTAGGGGTTGGGATGTTTCAAACGTTTCAATTCCGGTTTTTCTACCATCTCTGTGGACACTAAATTGTCAGTACTACCATTGTCAATAATTAATTTACAACACTTACCTCGTGACTTACAAATTGTTCTAAATAAAGCCTTCCGTTGTGTCTGGTCGGTGATCTCCTTGACTGGTTTTAATAGCACCTTATGTAGCACTAAGGCTTCCCCTGTCTCTGGAGCATTTTCCACTTCTTGGGGAGGTGTTGCCGCTTCTTCTGGCTGTGCCACATATGCGCCCTGCTGTCCAACTTGTTTTGCTTCGAGACATTCAAATGATCTATGTCCCCATTTATGACACTGGTAACATTGGTAACTAGCCACTCTTCCTTGGCCGTTACCTCTACCCCGCTGGGATGGCCTTCCACCTCTTACATTGTCACCTTTGTCCATTGATCCAGAAGCTTTGAAACTGCTACCTTCCTCATTATTACTAGCAGTCCACCCCTTCCATAGGACTAGCCTTTCCCTCTGCTGGCTCCTCGTCCTCTCCGGGCGTTCTGTCTTTTGGTAATTTTCTCCTCAGCCTTCATCGCACTCTAATATGCTTCCTCAGTGTTATTTGGTGACAAAATACTGATTTCATACAAAATATCCAACCTTAGCCCATTAACATACCTGGCTGTCCTTTCCACTGTATCCTCTGTATATCCGGCTCGCAAATTCACTCGATAGAACTCCTCTGTATATTCCCTCACCATCAATCCTTTCTATTTCAGATTCTGCACCTGCCTTTGTAGCACAATCTGATAGTCCTTTGGCAGAAATCTCCCCTTTAACTTGGCCACCATCCTTGACCAGGTTTTGATCGGCATCTTGTTCAATCTTTTCCTCTCGTTTTGGACACTATCGCACCATAGGGCTGCATGTCCCTCCAATTTCGTCGCAGCGAACCTTACTCTGTGGTCTTTTCTAATTTCCTCACACTCAAAATACTTATCCATCTTGCTAATCTAATCTAATAAAACTTCAATAGACAGACTGCCGTCATAGGTTGGGAGTTCTAGCTTGGGTTTACTACTTGCTACTAGAACAGATCTCAACAATCTCACTTTTGGGCTATCACCTTCTGGTCCATCTACTGCTGCTTCAGGTTCCTCCTCGCTCTCATCACCTATCTTCGGGTCTCTTCTTCTCCCTGCCTCCACTGCCTCCAAACGGGCAGCAAGAACTCGAACCTCCTCTCTCAATCCTTCCTCTGCCAATCGTCAAGCACCTCTACCACAACCTCACCTTCCTCTTTCCATATCCTCAATCAATTTCTCCTACTTTGATACCACTTTGATGGTGCCCAACTCAACAATTTTATAAAACTATGATAGGGTGATGATTTCTTATGTTTGACTAATGTATGGGAATGATTTTGTAATAGTTGCGTGGTTAATTAAATCATATGATAAAGTTGATACACGTATGAAACACAAAGGATATTTTAGCTCTTGGTTGTTGTGGCATTTAATGAGTTCATAATGGGCAGTACTTGCCCAGGTGTTTGCGCTTCCTGCTCGTTCCTAGGATCTTCTCCCTTGTTCGATAGCTTTTCCTGTCATTTGCTATAATTCATCGAGGGTTTGTTCCCCGACTCTGCAAGACTTAATAGGAAGTTATATTGTAAGTCGTGGGAATTTCTGGTTGCTCATCACTGTATTCATGCTGGTGTTTGCTCCATGGCCTGTAGACTGTTTTGGCTTGTCCAGTGGTGGCTTAGGTAAGTCCTCTATTGAGTTTCGACTTCTCTCTATCACGGTGTCTACAGGCTGCTTTATATGAACTCCGGCACTGGTATTCTTATTCTGGTTGGCATTTTTGACAGTTGCTTGTTCCCAGGTTGGCTCAATGGCTTCCTTCGGCTTCTGACGTGACACATAGGTATTTACTCTATCTTTGCTTCAACTTTCAAAGCTTTCTCCCTTAATCTCTAACCCAGCTTGCTCCTTATTCACCACAGTTAATCGCTACCGTTGTTGGAATGCCTGTCTGTGGTGCTACTGCAAACTCTCAGGTAATGGGTTACGGTTTCTTTTGTCAGTTCGGTCTTTTTCTCCTTCGCTCTATATTTCCTTTCCTGTTATGAAGTATCGCAAACACTGAGCAACGTTGGTTCTACAGGTGCTAAGAGTTGCAGTGGGAGAGTGTGGGCATGCTCATCTCGGTTTTGTTCGGTAGGCTCTGCCTCTTCTCAATTCTTGTTAGTTCTTTGTTCGGGTCTTTCAAGTCTGGTATCCACTGGGTATTGGTAGTTTTCTTTGATTTGTAACTGTTAAGCTCCTCCAAACCCTCACCTAGGGTTTCATCGTTCTTGGTCTACGTGTGTTCGACTGTATTTGTATTTCATAGTCGAAACCCTCTCTCGGGGTTTGTAATCCAGGGTTTGGACATGCATGGTTTTATGTGTATATACTCCAGTTCTATGTTTCTATTCCATGGACCCTTGCGGCTCTAGAAAGGAGAACAATTCAGAATGATGTAATGATATGAAATTTAATTTACCTGGGCTCGTCTGTGACTTGTTTTCTCTAGTCTCATCCTTGGAACTGATGTTATGTATCCTCAGTTTATTAATTGAAATGTTTTGTGTTGCTTTGCCGAATAATATAGACGTGTTGATGATTTTATAGAATAGTGAAAGTTTTGTGCGGACTTGATTTCTTGGCCAGTAACAGTTCTGGATATGATGTTCCTGGTTTTGTCTTCATTCACTGTTACAAAAAGACTGCAAACTCTAGTGATGTTTCTGTTCTTTAATATTGTTAATTGAATTGGTTATTCCTCTCACGAAACATAAAAGAAAAGACTATTTTACAGAATCTGTAGTTAGTGGCTACATACTCAAATTGCTTTCAATCGAAACTCAGTAAATGAAAATAGACACACAGATGGACAACAATTTGGATTTCTCTGTTGTTATTATTATTATTTTTTTTATTTGAGTGTGAGTGGTCTTGAACTAAACCCCTCCATCATGTAGTCCTGTTACATTTATAACTTTTCTGTTCTAGTTAATGAAGTTGTATAGTTATTTTTTAGTTAAACTTTTACAGTTATTTAGTTACAGGTCATTTGTCCCACATTAGGATAGGATTTTCTTTCCAGATACATTGTCGTTTTCCTTTTAAAATAACAGAATAATCTTGACTTGTTAACAACAGACAAATGCTTATTCCTAACTGTTCAACTATCTTTAACTAAATGAAAAAGAATAAAAGTAAAAGCCTTACCTACTTTCTCGTCAACCAACATAAAGACTAATAAAAGTAAATTCAACTTTTCTGTTACTTGGCATAGACTTCACCCGGTCATGGTGAGATAGAAGCTCCTACATCACAATATTTAGAAAAACTTACCAAATCCTTTGTATAAGGCCTTTACCAAAACCTTCGTATAAGAGAGTCACTATGAATAACAGTGTTGAATAGTAATTTCATTTTTACAATTAATCTCTTTCTCCATTTTCTTGAAAATTTGGTTTTTATTTTTATCATTGTCATAAAAACTTGTTCGGATTAATTTTTATTTAAGTAAATGCTTTTATTTAGTTAACGTAAAAATATAAATAATTATTTAATATTCACTTTTAAGCAAAATTAAACTTAGTATTTTTTTTATAACAATTTGCACATGTGTTATAAAAAAGTAATACATTTATTGATTCAACTTGAGTTTTTTACCAAAGCATTTCGAATTTATGTTTCTTAGTGTTTTTTCTTATTGAGGAGAGAATATACACTATTAATGGAAATAGGAACATCATGTAAACATGCTTTTATAAAAGATGGTATATTCACTTATGTAGTTTGAGTATTATGTTTTTTTATGGTCATATTAAAAAAAAAAAAATATAGACATTTGATTAAATTTAAGAGATAATACTTTATAATGAAAAAAAAAAAACTTTAATTTCATCCTATCTTATTTTATGAATCAACATGTTATTTTAATTATTTATTGATGCAATTTTTATTTTTTTTATATATTTTTATTTCAAAAATATTTATATATTTATATTGTTGAAAACTACATAGTATTTTCAATATTATTCTTCAAAAGATTCATAACAAAAACAATATCTATATATTTTTTAGTTTTAAATTTATATATATATATATAGGGCAAATTATTTAATTTTTTTCCGTTAAATTATATTTTTTTTTTTAATTTTTTTGAATATTGTTAGGAAATGAAATCATTTGCAATCGTAAGACTCTCACTATATAATGTTTAACGTCCATAAAATTAATAAAAAATATTAAAAATTCAAAGAATTAATTTCTATGTTAAATAAATGTTATTAAATTTAAAATTATATAATATTTTGAATAATTTATTTTATTTTTAATAAAGATGTAGTCTTTAATTTTAAATATAAATATTTACCATAAACAAATATATTAACTATTTAATTATAAAGTTAATCATTTAAAATCAATTTTAGATAACAATTTTTCTAATTCAAGTATAGCTAAAAAACTTATTTTGGAATATATCAATTCATTTTAATATAAAATAAGATTGAAATTTTTAAACATATAATATATTTTTTTTTAAATAATTTTATTTTTCATAGATATTTATTTTAAACTACATAAAATTAAAAACTATATACAAAAAGTTAATATATATTAACTACATAAACTAAAAACTATATAAAAAAAATAATTTTATTTTCATAAATATTATTTTAACTACATAAACTAAAAACTATATGCAAAAAGTTAATATAATATATATTAACTACATAAACTAAAAACTATATACAAAAAGTTCATATATACAAATGAGTAATAACATACCACGGGGTACTAACAATTGGCTTTTTTAGATATAAAAGGGAAAAAATATTTTTTTTACTCTCATCATTTTTGTTTCTCTTATATCTTATATTCTCCTTTTAGATACTCCCTTTCCCTAACTATAGTATGGTTGTGACTATATATATAATGTATAATTAGAAATAACTAAGGTGAAAGAAAAGAGACTTCCTAAATTTGTTTAAATCTTCGCTCAAAACCATTTTCTACTAATTAAGGGTGAACGTAAGCAAAGACTCAGAATATGCTTTCTAAGCGATCCCATGTTAGAGGAATGTGGAGAAACTTAGAACATAATAGTTGTAGATAAATGAAAGAAATAAAAACCCATAAAAAAACATGATTTTTTTGAAAAAAACCCTTTAATAAAAAAAACCCATGGCAAAGCAAGCTCAATGTATCCTTCTTCCACAAACAATGGTTACAATACACATTCTTAGATATCCTCTTAAGAAGAGTGATTTATAAAGAGTTTATTTTTGCTTAGCTCTACGGACCAAATACGAATGATCTATAGTAACTTCCTTCTTGCTTAGTTATATAGAAAACATTAGAGGTGCCCTGTACACTTCAGAACTACCCTAGCCACCCAAGCCTATATCACTCAAGCATGAAAATTTTTATGGAGTATCCCGATAGTAACAAGTCCACATTCTTATTAGGAAAACACTAGCTTTATTTTATATCTCTGTGTCTTTATTTCTGAGAACTTTCTCACTTGGTTTATATTTTCCCATTTCTCTCCACCTCTCTTCCCTCTCTTTCTTTCTATATCTATATCTCTCTTCACTTGGTTTATATTTTCCCATTTCTCTCCACCTCTCTTCCCTCTCTTTCTTTCTATATCTATATCTCTCTAGCCACTTACTCCCTCCATATTCAATATTCTCCCTTCCTCTATTTCTCTCTCCTTCCCCTCTCAGTCCCTTCCTCACTGCCCCAAATGTCACAAACTCCTTGTTATTTAATTTCACTAACTCCTTGTTATTTAATTTTAAATTTAATTTCTAAAGAAATGTGCCTCTTAGGAACCCTAATATCACTGTAAAAAAAGCGCTTGAACTTATCATCTACTCACTCACTCATCTCACTCATTGTTCACATTTCTATCTCTCTTACACATGGGAAGTTACCTGAGGGAGAGGCAGAAGTTACAGGTATGTGGAGATAAAGGACCGTTCAAAGTCATAATCTCGGGTGGAGGAAACATCAGTAGTGTAGAGGAAGAATCCGTTCTATACACCCACCTTGTTGTTTCAAAGGCCGCCGTGGTTTCCATGCCCCACCCTCGGTGGTGTGAGACGCCCTGCGCTTTTATAAAGACGAAGGGAAAATATGGCACCATCATAAAAGAAGTAGAGATTGTGTTGTTCTGCAGAGAGAAGTTGCCGCATTACATGGTTCCCAAGGTTGTCGTATTCACGGATCTGCCTAACACTGGCCCGGGCAAAATAGAGAAGAGCCTGCTGAAAGAGAGGACCAAACATCTCCCGCGCCTCCCAACTTCAACAGTGGCAACGCCTTCCCGAAATCCGCGGAAGAAGGTAGTACCATTGAAACAGCAAAATCGACCACGATATGACGACCGACAGTTCAACAACACCCTACCCCGACTTTAGTTAGAGTAATCTGAGTAGGCCCTGCTATATACCTAAGGCATCCACAGTGATAATATTTATATTATAGGAAAACCTTGCATGATCCATGGTTTTTTTTTCAGCAATGGTGTAGGTATATTTACAATTATTAAAAGTTCTGTATATGTCTTGATATAAATATTCTTCACCAAACGTTTATCGTTAAAAATGTTTGTATAATTGCTATAACTTATCATAGTATCGGTAAAGAGTATTTCAGTAAGATGCCTACGCACTTGAAAATCGGAAAAATCAAGTAAATAGTTTTCCACTTAATTCTTGCACTTAAAAGACGAACATTTTTGGTATAATAATTTTGAAAATTTATTTATTTTTTAACAAAAGGGAAAATTCATTTATTTATTAGCACAACCAATTCATTTATTTACTAGTATAACTAATTCATTTATTTACTAGCACAAAGATGTGAACAAATATGGTTGATAATATTGGTTTATATCAATCCGATACACAACCACACTAGTAAATATGGTTGAAAAAAGCCATAGCATTAATGGTATAAATCTAATATTAATCATAATAATAATATTCCTGATAAATATCTAATAATAAAAATATTACAAAAATAACTATTACATTAAATTTCTTATATTATAACTATAAAAATATTAATTTATTTTAAAAATGGTAATCGTATTAAATATTAGATATTAAATATTTTTAATTGTTATTATAACCATTTTAAAATAATTGTTGTTGTTGTTGTTATTATTGTTATTATATTGGAAAAATATTAATATTTAAATTATATTATAATTAATTAATAAATAAAAATATTATTGTTAATTTGATCATAAATTAATAATATTAATTAATTAATTAACAATAATTAATAAATTAATTCCCCAATCGGGGTGCGAGCTGGACAACATCTCCATTATGACAAATTAATCATGGCGTCGTCGAGGTACAAACCCACCACTCTCCACATGCTTGGGGCATATGGTGTGGTGGCTCTGTGCATGCATGGTATTAATACTCTTGCAAAAGGTGACAACAATATTATGTTTTGGTTTTGGCATTTGGTAAGATTCTTTGTGAGTGAAGTGCGTAAGTGTCTATTTCATGGTAGAGGAGTGTTGAAGGGTGGTGTTGGGCTCTGTGGATTGACGCAGAAACAACAGAAGTGAATGTCTAAGCTTCTCCCAACGTGGGTAAACGTGTATGTGATCCGCCATTCCTTTCTCTCTTGCATGCAACGACTTAACTGTTTGATGGAATTAAGACTATATGGTTTTGAATCGCCAAGGTATAAAATAAAGAGGGGCTCCATGCATCTGCATGCATTTGTTTTCCTTCTGAATCAGGTTCAACTACTCGACATTGTCTATGTGTCTATTCTATTCAGTATTATCTTATCTAGGATGGGGTTGTATTAGGCTCATGTCACTATGGTCTGTCCCTAGGACATCTTTCTGTCTCAGCCTAACATCGCTCGAACTTGGGGATTGGTATTTTGTAGTTTCGTTCTTGGGCCCTATCTTTCTGAATTTTCTTTGGATGGGTTAGGGCTTTTTCTCTGGATGTATTGGAGCTGAATTGTCCCTGGAGGCTCCTAAGTGGGTTCCATGGTATATTCCCGTGTGGGAGCCATCTTTCACATATGTTTGCGACTCTCCTTTGGTTTCGGAACATATTTTGTCTTTGTGGAACATGCTCGAGTGTTTTCTCCATACCAATTTCTGATTGTTATGTAAGCGGGATCTTGGTTATGGCAGTCGTATCTCTATTTGGGTTCGTTAGTAAGGAGTGTATTCAATGGAAGAGAAGGGAGGAAGTCCCCTTGGTTCTTTATTGGAAATTATTGTTTCATGTTTCCTCCTTAGCAAGTGTGCATGGTGGTAGTATCACTTGGAAGTTGGGAACTTCTGGGCTCACGCTAGGGGCTTGTGCAAGGAATTTTATTAACCATTTCCCCCACTACAAATAGTAAGTGTACAGAAATGGCTCAGTGAACAACTGCAAAGGCATGAAGCCCAACCTTGAGGGGACGAGGTAGAAGAACCAGGCAAGTTACATTGGCAAGGAAACCCGATTCCTCTAGGGACGAATTGAGGGTTCAAAAACCAATTGCCAGCATCATAAATGATGTAGCTACAACTTACCATGAAGGTACATTAGAGGAAATCTGGTGGTTAATTGAGGAATGGGAAGCAAACTTGAATCATCAGGCTAGAATGATGAAACTTGATGCGGAGGACTAGTGGACTATGGTGTTGGATCAACAGCACACCCATGGTCGCATCACTCAATTTAAACATGCCTTGTTCTTGTATTGTTATATGAAGCGTATCTTGGGAAAGGATTTGGAGCAGGTGTCTCTGGGCATGGCAGTAGCAGTTCAAGACATTCATGATTATAAACAAGAATTTGAGAAGCTCTAGTTTCAAATGTAAAGGCAGGATGGCTGTCTTCGACGAATAAAATAACATCTCCCTTACATTATCCCACAGAGAGAGCTCCCAGAATCCAATGCTAAGGACTCGGCTCGAGTAGATTCTGCGTCTTCTGATGGAGCATAGTAGTTTGCTAGCTGGTCTCTCAGTTTTCTTTTATTTTCTGGATGTGGGGAGCTTTTAGTTTTCAGAATGATGATAGTTTTATTTCTAGGCATGTAGAATTCAGGCAAGGAAAAGGAATTCAAACTTATCTAGCTTCATTAGAAAGATTTATTATTTTTTGTTACTCGAGGGCATATCATGGTACCGACAAGGTTGGTTTCCCTCTGGGAAAGTTGAGGCAACCTAACTATCTGTTATGTGGATGTAACTTTCTTTTATATTAATGAGAAAGGAATTCCCTACCAAGCTTACAACAAAAAATTTAATAAATTATTATTATTAATTAGTTAATAAATTATCTTGAGGATAAACCATGTTAGATGGTTTGAAACACGTTAATAATACACTTTTAATGTGATTTCTACCAAAATATTTGACATTATTTAATGCAAACATTGTTTTTATTTTATTTTATATTAATTATTGACAATTAATTAAATCCAAGGGATTTATATTAAACCCAAGGATTAATATGTTTTTTCTAATTAATACTACTAAGCACCCAAAGGGGACTTGAACCGGTGACCTATCGCAAGGAGTGCCTTAATAGTGCACCCATTCACTGTCAATCCAAAACCTCGTGGGCACCCACAGATTAATATTATAAACCCTATTAATAATATTATACCCTAGGAATATGATCCCTTAGATTAATAAACCCAATTGATTGATATTATAAACCCAAGGGATTAATACTAAAAACCCAAGGGATTAATATTATAAACCCAAGGTATGTAAACACTAAGATAAATATTATAAACCCTAAAATAATCATGGTTGACCATGGTTGATTTATCATATTGAGAAAATATTTGTCACAATGTGATGTTTGACTATGGTTGAACCATGAACCCAAGGGATTTATATTAAACCTATTGACTAAAATTATAAACCCTAAGAATAATATTATACCCTAAGAATATGAACTCTTAATTTAATAACCCCAATGGTTTGATATTATAAATCCAGTGTATTAATATTAAAAACTCAAGGGATTATAAACCCAAGAGAATAATATTAAACCTAGGGGATAAATATTTTAAGCACAAAATATATAAACCCTAAGGTAACTACTATAAAACCTAAAATAAACATGGTTTACCATGATTATAAACCCAAGGGATTTATATTAAATCTTAGGCTTAATATTATAAAATCTATGAATAATATTATAGCCTAGGAATATGAACCTTAGATTAATAAACCCAAGGGATTGATATTATAAATCCAAGGCAATAATGAACCCAAAAAATATTCTAAACCTTAGGTATATAAACCCTAAGATAAATACTATAAACCGTAAAATAAACATGGTTGTCCATGTTTTCTCATGGTAGATTTTCATATTGAGACAATCTTTATCACAATGCAACGTTGAAAAATTGTTTACCATGGTTGATTTTCAAATTGAGGCAATTTTTGCCACAATGTGACATTATGACATGGTTATAAACCTAGGGACTTTTATTAAACCCTAGGATTAATATTATAAACCTTATGAATAATATTATACCCTAGGAATATGAACCCTTAGATTAATAAATCCAATGCATTGATATTATAAATCCAAGAGATTAATTCTTAAACAATCTTTGTCATAATGTGACGTTGGACCATAGTTGACAATGTGATTAATTCTAAAACCCAAAGGTATTATAAATCCAAGGGCATAATATTAAACCTAAGGGATTAATATTATAAACCCAAGGTATATAAACCTTAACATAAATATTATAAACCCTAAAATAAACATGGTTGATCGTTGTTGACCATGGTTCATTTTAATATTGAGAAAATATTTGTCACAATGTGACGTTGTACATTCTTTGTCGTAATGTGACATTGGACCATGGTTGAGCATGATTAACTTTTAAATCAAAACATTCTTTTTCATAATGCAACGTTGGACCATGGTTGATTTTGATATTGAGAAAATCTTAGTCATAACGTGACGTTGGACCATGGTTGACAGCGATTATAAACCCATGGGATTTATATTGAACCCAAAGGTTTATCTTATAAACCTTGTAAACAATATTACACGCTAGAAATATGAACCCTTGCATTAATAAACCCAAAATATTGATACTATAGACCCAAGGGATTAATATTAAAAACCCTAGGGAATATAAACTCGAGGGAATAATATTAAACCCAAGGGAATAATATTATAAATCCTAGGTATATAAACCCAAAGATAAATACTATAAACCCTAAAATGAACATGGTTGACCATGGTTTACTATGGTTAATTTTCATATTGATATAATATCTATCGCAATGTGACGTTGGACCATAGTTGATCACTGTTGACCATGGTTGATTTTCATATTGACACTATCTTTGTCACAATGTGACATTAGACCATGATTGTAAACCCAAGGGATTTTTATTAAACACTAGGATTAATATTATAAACCTTATAAATAATATTATACCCTAGGAATATTAACCCTTAGATTAATAAACCCAGTGCATTGATATTGTAAACCCAAGAGATTATTTCTAAAATATTCTTTGTCATAATGTGACATTGGACCATAGTTGACAATGTGATTAATTCTCAAACCCAAAGGTATTATAAACCCAAGGGAATACTATTAAATCTAAGGGATTAATATTATAAACCCAAAGTATATAAACCTTAAGATAAATATTATAAACCCTAAAATAAACATGGTTGATCGTGGTTGACCATGGTTCATTTTCATATTGAGAAAATATTTGTCACATGTGACATCGCATATTCTTTGTAATGCAACATTGGACCATGGCTGATTTTGATATTGAGAAAATATTATTCATAATGTGACGTTGGACCATGGTTGACCATGATTATAAAGCCATAGGATTTATATTGAACCCAAAGGTTTATCTTATAAACCTTATGAACAATATTACACCCTACGAATATGAACCCTTAGATTAATAAACTCAACATATTGATATTATAAACCCAAGGGAATAACAAACCCATGGCATTAATATTAAAATACCTAGCAAATATAAGCTCGAAGGAATAATATTAAACCAAAGGGATTGATATTATAAACCCTGGGTATATAAACCCTAAGATAAATACTATAAACCCTAAAATGAACATGTTTGACCATGGTTTACTATGGTTGATTTTCATATGGATAAAAGATATGTCGCAATGCAATGTTGGGCCATAGTTGACCACGATTGACCATGGTTGATTTTCATGTTGAGACAATCTTTGTCACATTGTGGCATTGGACCATGGTTGACCATGGTTAAATATGATTATAAACCTTGGGATTAATATTATTAACCTTATGAATAATATTATACCTTAGGAATATGAACCCTTAAATTAGTAAATCGAAGGGATTGATATTATAAACCCAAGGGATGAATTTGAAAACCTCAAGGTATTGTAAACCCAAGGGAACACTATTAAACCCAAGGGATTAATATTATAAACACAAAGTATATGAACCCTAAGATAAATATTATAAACCCTAAAATAAACATGGTTGACCATGGTTCATTTTCATATTTAGACAATCTTTTTCAAAATGCGATGTTGGACCATCGTTGCCCATGGTTGAGCATCATTGATTTTCATATCGAGACAATATTTTTCACAATGCAACGCTTTATCATGGTGGATTTTCATATTGAGAAAATATTTTGCACAATGTGATGTTGGACCATGGTTGACCATAATTATAAACACAAGGAATATGAACCCTTAGATTTTACACCAATGGATTTTATATTAAACTTAAGGATTTATATTATAAACCCTATGAATAATATACCCTCCACGAATATGAACACTTATATTAATAAAGCCAACAGATTGATATTATAAATCCAAGGGAATAATATTAAACCTAAGGGATAAATATTATAAACCTGAGGTATATAAACTGTAACATAAATACTATAAACCTGAAAATAAACATGGTTGACCATGGTTTACCATGGTAGATTTTCATATTGAGACAATCTTTGTCACAATGCGATGTTAGACCATGGTCGATTTTCATATTGAGAAAATATTTATCACAATGTGACATTGCACCATGGTTGACCATGATTATAAACCCAAGGGATTTTTATTAAACCCTAGGATTAATATTATAAACCCTATGAATAATGTTATACCGTAGGAATATGAACCCTTAGATTAATAAATCCAACATATTGATAGCATAAACCAAATGAAATAATAAACATAATAGAATAATATTAAACCCAAGGGATTAATATTATAAACCCAAGGTATTAATATTATAAATCCTAGGACTATGAACCCTTGGAAGGTTATAAATACAAGTGATCTCTACCTCATTTGGATATCATAATGAGACACTCTTATATTTTTGTTTTTTGACTCGCACAGGTCTAAGGCTTGTTTGCAAAGAATTAGGTTCACTCTGAGGTGAAATTGCAGGGTCAAAAGCTCACATCTTAGTTTTAGGGTTTTGGGCCATAGTCACTAGAAAAACATAGGAAAAAGTCGACCATTGTTTCTTGTATAGAAGCTCATTCGAGTGACTAAAGCCTTTCAGTCACACGTACAACTCTCATCCATGCGACTGAGAGATATTATTTTCACATTCCATATTTGACCTGAGTAACTTGCATATTAGGCTTAAGGGAGAGACTAGGCAACTATAGTCGCTTGGATGACTCCTTATCCATGTGAATGGGAGTTCTGGTTTCAGAATCATAGCACTCACCTCTGTAAGACCAGCTCTAACCCAAGTTGCTCCCATGCTAGGATTAAGGGTATGAATGGGTTGTTATAGTCCCTCGCATGACTCCTCCTCTATTCAACCGAGACAAAAATGAATGAATCTTAGTTTTCCAAAAATTTCACTCAGCGATCACAGGTTTCAATAGTTGAATTCAGATAGTGATAGTTCATTATAGACTTTAGAATCAAAATTTTTAGTATAATATTTGTTGGGTTCATTTACGGATGTTGTAGTTGTTTTTGTTGGTTAGTTGCATAGATGAAGATATGGATCATTTTACTCTGTTTTGTTGAATCATTTTATAACAATATAAGAAGAAGAATAACTTGAAAGGGTTTTACCCATACTGGGTTTTTCCCTGGACTCCGACCAATCTTGATATCTCTATGTGTGAATGGTTTTCTTTTATTCTTCCTTTATGTTCAGATGAATTGATGATGATGATATTGTTCTTTCTACATAGTTGTATATGCTACTAAATAATGATGCAATGTTATGATGTTATGAGGTGAACTTAATGTGTTAATGAAGAAATGAAATTATCAAAGCAAAGAATAATATAGCCCTAAGAAATTTTAACAGGAGGACACATAAGGGGGAAAGCTACCACAAGAAAAGTACTGCAAGAAATACTCTAGTACCCATGATTTTTCTAGATGTGAAATAGTACGTCAAGAAATGTCATGTTTATTAATGGGTGGGGTGAACATCGAACAAGAAAGAACTTCCTATATAGAATATACATACACTCCATGATTTATAAAAGTGGGTTGTGGACTTTGTGGGGCCTATTAATCTGTCAGCACATCACTCATATTCCTAGTACATTATTACTACTACAGACTATCTAACCCATTGTGTCAAAGCTGCACTAGTTAAAGATTTCACTGCTGAAATTTCTGCCCTATTCATCTTTGGAAATATCATTACTAGATTTGGCTGCTCCTAGAGCCTTACCAGTGATTAGGGGACCCATTTAATTAATGAAACATTCATTGAATTATTGTGAAAATTCATGATCCAACACCAAAAAAGCATCCCTTCCCATTTTCATGTGAACGGCACCATTGAAGCTTTCAATAGGATCTTAGAGAAGGGTCTCACTAAGATCTGTTCTACCAATCGAGACGACTGAGACAAGTAGGTAATAGCTGCCTTGTGGGCCTACCATACCACCATCAAATTATTTCATAAAAATACCTTGTTTCATCTTATTTATGGCTGATAAGATATAATACCTACCGAATATATAATTCCCAACCACTTTGTTGCATAGGAATATAACAAAGGATGAGTCAATTGAAAAATAATTTAATGAACTATGGGACTTGGATGGATCTATGTTTCTAGTTGATTTTCATCAGACTATTGAGACGGAGAGGTAGAAAGAATGGCATGGCCGACACATCAAGAGGATGTCTTTTGCAGTTGGGGACAAGGTTCTCTTATATGACAATAAATTTCTAAAGCATGTTAGGAAGCTCTAAATGCACTGGCTAGGAACGTTCATTTTGGAAGAAGTAGAGTCCAAAGATTTTAAGCTTGCACAAATGGACAATATTCTATCAAGTAGTTTGGTTAATGACACACACCTAAAGACCTTCCATGCCCCACCAACTTCTTAATCAATTGGATTGATCTCCAAAATGAGATTATAGTTAAGGTTAGGATACAATCAATTAGGTAGATTTGAAGTTGAGTCAATTATGTTAGTTACAAATAAATTTACTTGCAGTAGGTTTGTTAGTTAGTTGAGTGCATCCCTCCATAACTGATTGTGCTAAGGGAAACGCAAGTGGCATTCATCTTGTCCATCATAGTCAATAGTAATTTCTAGCATCTTTTTGAATTTGGTTCAAATA
This sequence comes from Pinus taeda, assembly GCA_000404065.3. Lineage (NCBI taxonomy): Eukaryota > Viridiplantae > Streptophyta > Pinopsida > Pinales > Pinaceae > Pinus > Pinus taeda. The sequence continues at coordinate 100,022 of APFE030573829.1, read as the reverse complement.
TCTCCTGTAATATCCCTAACACATTTTGGTTATCAACCTTTTTGTTTTTCCATCATTTCGTAATATTTGGTCGTCATAATAATTTGACTTTGGAGTTTTTGAGCCATTGAGACAGAGTCCAGGTCACAGTTTCCGTTAATGCCATGATTTGAATTAAGTATAACAAGTTTCCATATTTATTACTTAAATGGTCTAATGACACACGTTGTGTCAAGTCTTTCTACATAGTTTCCATGAAACATTGAATTGTTCATTGTAAAAGATTAGGTGGTCAAACTACTCACTTTGGCTTTAGAGTCAAATTACCCTGGCTTTCACTCTAAAGTATGACTCCCTATGTCTATTGTACATAGTTGATGAGTTATATTCATGGCTCGAGTATCCAAATTTGTTGTTCCTACCCCTCCATTCTACCCAAAAATTACATAACTTAAAGGTATTTTTGGAAACTATGAGAGGCTTTGCTCATCAATAATGATTTATCAAACTCCTTTCATTTCTCAGTGCTCAAATGCAACGACTTCACAGAAGCTACAACCAAACCAAATGGCATTAAATATTCCAGGTTAAAATATGAATTCAGATGTTTAAAGTAGTCCATACTGATGAATTTGAGCATTTTACTAGTCTTTGGCACTTCAATAGCAACCATGCAATGAAAAAAGCTCCTTATCAGCCAACTACATGGTTGTTCCCAGTGGATCTCTTGGGAGTAATCAATACACACTAGTGAAATCCAGTAGTTGATGGGGTTGACTCCTATGGGAGACATGGTGTCATCAACATTCCAAACCACCTCTGAGCGTAGGGAGAAAAAAAGTGACAATAAATAATATACCAAGTATGTTACTCAGTGCGACTAGAAAAAAACCACCATCAATATGATAAATGTGCCCTCAATTAAGTTTTCCTGACACATAATTGCCAAGAAAATAATGTGCCATTAAACTGAGGGTTACTGAAATCTTGATACCATCTCGGTCGTGGGAGTTTGTGAAAAGTGGGACCAATTGAACTAGTGCAACTATTTTCTAAATGAACTTTTTGAAGCCTGTGAGGATGTATACTAGTGGGAAACCTCCTTCATCTATGGGTATTTAGTTGTCTCACTAGAAATGATGAAGTGGTGACATCCCTAAGGAAGATAAATGCCCCAAATTTCCAAAGGCCAACGCTTGGTCCTCACATATTCTCCATGGAAGACATTTGGGGATCTGAACAGAAATGGAATCAACGAGTAATCCTTCACCAAATGGTATGCAAAAATCCTAACTGTCATAATGATTATCTCTAGAATCCCAAAAGAACTCTTCGATGAATATTCATAAATCATATGGTTCGTTGTTCACCACAGAACCACCTGGATTCACCCTAAGGTTGTCAACCCATACAAATTTCTGATGTGGGATCTACCTTTCACTCTCTCAGAACAAGCATTCCATAATGAAGTTCTGCCCTGACTAGGTATCATTGGTGAGATCTAGGACAACAAGAAGAAATACTCTTTCAAAGGATGTTTTCCATAACCACTACCTGGTGAGATCCCTCTGGCTCATGGAAGTGGAAAATAGAAGAAACACTCAATCTTGTTTTGAAGATATTCAAGATAACTGTGATTTTAGTCCAAAACACTCTCGAAGCTCTGGGGCCATCAGTAAGTTATCTACCCCTGTTTTATGAAATTCTTAATTTTATTCTAGTCACTACTTCATCATTTAGCGTGGTCGTTGTCTCTCTTCCCTTGATGGGCCCTCATTCAATTACTAAGCCAACAGTCCAGGAAACCCATTTGATTGCTACTTGAATTCCCCTAGTTTCCCAAAACCATGTTACAAATACCTCTCCCCTAGTTGTCAACCTCACCCATGAAGAAACATACTCTCTCACAAGCACCCAAATCATCGAAGAAATCCCACAGTCCACCTCCATCGCTTTCCCAACGTCTCGCAGTCCATCACCTTGCACCGCCTCCCCCTCTACAATCATTTCAGACCTTCCTTGAACCAATAACATCCTTAACTCAAAGATCAAGATGGAAGTTGATTCCATCATTTAATCAATTAATGAAACTTCCCACAATTCCCTTGCTATTCACACTATAACTATGTATTCAGTTACCATGCCCATTTTATCCTTTCTACTAGCATTAATGTCTCAACCAGTAAATCCACTCTAGTCCACAAGGTCAGGAAGCTATAAATGTCCTAACTTAGAACCTCAACCCCATTCTCAATTCTTTGCCACCATTTGTTCTAGATCACACAAACCCCACACTAAAAAATACCTACAACAGGAAACCTCACCTCAAGGACAATTTGAGAAATCAATTGCCAGTGGACAATCATTGCAAGCCCGATTCCCTCTCCTTGTTACCATGACGCCTGATGACCTTCAGAAATGGTTGTCTTCTTAGATATTTACATTCATTAAACTAGATACTTTCCAAGCATAAACACTACATAATACATTGGAAATCAAACATGAGCAACAACAAAAACAACTTATCTCCATAGCGGTCAAGCATTATCAACTCATATAAGAAAAGCATGTGCGATAGCAGCAAGTCAATGATATCAGTGCCAAGTTCCAAACACTTTGGCCTACTATTTATAAGGTAGTACCGAATGCACCAGAAGATTTCTCACCTTGTACCCTTTTGGATTTCTATGACTAAATTAGAACCACATGTGTTGACATTTTTTCATCGAACCAGGAGCTCAAGAAGACAATGGAAACTAGCTAGAGAGCACTCCCTGATCTAGTCACTTAGAATGAAATTGAACAAAATTTTATCGATGTGGCTTCTCGGAAGGCCTCCCTTCTTCAAGCCACTGGCGAGGTGCAATAATTTTTCACACAATTTCATGACTAGTCTTCTTTCCTCACTAAAAGGAGCCAACCCATCTATGCTTTATGACAATAGGCTCTATAATTGTTCAACAAAGCCTTGACTACACCTGACCTTGACCAACAAAAGGAATTTTTTACCCATGTGCTAGAGAAACAAATTCAGCAGATCATGGATGACTCTTGAACCACCAAGACTATTATGCGATTGTAAGCCATTAGCACATAACCACGTTTATAATTTGGGGAAGCCCCACACCAAAGTGGAGGCCTAATGGAATACCCTTATCACAACCCAACCTACTTAACTGACATGAACTTACCCTAAAATTTCTTAAGAAAATTTCCACTCTAGTAGATTCTTGGTAGTCAATGATTGTTGATACACCTAGCTCAAGAACAAAGCCATAAAATCTATCCTAAAGTTTTTCCCTTCATTTGAGGGAGAACCGACAACACACGAAGGAGAAAAGAAGCAACACATGTAGGAGTCTTGAAGCAACAAGAAAAGTAACTGTATGAATGAAGGATTGATTCGGGGACAAGTCAATCGATTGTGGTTGGGGGTTGTTGGGTCCTTCATTTTGGGGGATAGAATTTTTACATTTTTTGGTCAAGTCTAACTAAAAGGTAGTTGCACAAGGAAACCACCAACGAAAAGAGAGGAAATCCACCAAGATATGTCAGATGTCAAGGTTGGCAAGTAGGAAGCACATGAAACCAAAATCGTAGTGTTCTTCACAAAGGCCATCGAGGAGAGATGAAGCAGTTGCAGCCGAGTCATGAAAGCATCCAAGTAGGACAAAGTGCAATGTCCGAGGGAAAGACTTGTATTTCAGGTAAGAAAATATTACAAAATCTAGAAGATAAGGCAATAGAGGGGAGAGGCGAAGATCATATGTCGAGATGTTGTCGCTAAGTTTATTGGACTTGAATTTGGTCACATTTTATCTATTTTTGAGCAACATTGTATGGTGATTCTTCTATTTTCTACTTGAAGGGCCACAATGTGAGAATGTAATGTTGTTTTATGTTTAATGGAAAAGAATTGTGGGATTGTTCTATGTTTCAGAATGTATTACTTTGCATGGGCCTCTTTAAAAACATTTCTTATGCTTTAATTCTCATGTCACCTGTTTCTTTCGATGTGTTGTACTTCATACTCTCCGTTGGTTACATGTCAAATGATGTGATTTTCTAGAATATATGTGAATGATAAATGTTGCGCAGCCCTTCTTGATGTTTGGTTCTATTCCCCATCCTAGTAAGATCATTTCATGCCTCAGGTGAAATAATTTCTTTCGAGTAGGTGAAAATGTCGGTGTTGCACTAAACTAAAAAATACCCTTTATTGGCCCCTGTGTCTAAACCCAGGGTCTATCTTTCACAATTTTTCGCCAACACACCTCTAAATATTTTTTTTTCATCTTGAACTTTATCAATGGTTATGTTGTATTGTGATGTTCCAAAAGTGTTATTTGTGATTCTATTGTTTGTTAATGGTTATGTTTCATTAATACATTTATCATTGTTTACTTATGTGAAATTACCATGTTACTCAATCCATATGCTACATTGTGACTTTTACCAATGGATATGTCATGATGAAATATCAATAGTGTTGATAATGTTTTACTTTAAAAGAGAAAGTTCAAGATTATGTCACATTGCAACATTAATAGGTTGATAAGAATAATTAATATTACTTTGGGTAATAAATTTAATGATTCTATGAATTTTGGATTATGTACATTCTTTAGTTTCAAAATTACTACTTAATATATTATATTTAAATATTCAATGAAGTAATTTCTATCCTTTGCTATCATTGAAGTGTATCTCTTAGATACTATAATGCAGTTTTAATATACCAGGTTGTCTATGGTTGACTGTCATTAAACATGGTTGATTTTAAATGGGTATGGTTGATTTTGGTTGGCCATGTTTGAGTATGTGTGATAAATGACTTCTATTAGGAAATATTAGGCATGACTAAATATAATTGATCATAATGGTTGCTCTTGTTAAACATGATTGACCATATTTCAACATGGTTATTCATATTGATTATAATGTTTATAATTTATATAATTAGCATAATAATTTATATAATTGATATAGTTAATCATATAAGAATAATGTATTAATATAGTTTTCTTAAAACAAACTATATTCTATATCATATTAATTAATACTTTTTTATTACATATAAGGTAATCATAACTTTTCTTGTCATATTTCATGATTAATAATATTAATAATATAATTATAATACATTAAATACTTTATGTTTAATAATTTAAATAAATTAAATGGGTAAATTTAAAAAAATCAACATTTTCTTTCATTTAAAATGGGTAGTCTGAAAATGATTAATGGAAAAAACTGACACTACTATACCAACTACTTCTTTTCTTACCCTACTAGGTACACACATGTTTAGATCACAAGAAAAATATTTCGTTGCTAAATTAGGAGTAAGGATCATTCGTTGTTATTAGAGAATGTAACTTATTATTAAAGAAACATGTCACTTAGGAATAATTTATTGGCTTTAGATTTTGTTGATACATGTGGGTCGATCTTGACCCATTAACTTATTTTTACATTGTGATATGTTCCCCTCTTAAATCAAATCCCCTCTCAGATTACGTGTACATTCATCGACCCTTGATTTAGTTGTTTTATGATTAAAATATTTTGAGCGATCCGATTGATTCGACCAGTATTAAGTTAGTTACAAATTTAGTTGCAAATTATATTAGGTACATGCAGATCATCCTCGCCCTTGCTCAGCACTAGCTAGACCACCCTTTCTTGGCACTACTTCTAAGTGTTTCTTCCTTCATAGCCCATTTCCGTCCTTTGATATTTACCACACTCTTCCTCTGTGTGAAGAGATTCTGAGGGGTCTGCTCAATGTTGATCTGATTGGGTTCCATACTTTCGATTATGCAGGGTACTTTCTTTCTTGCTATAGTAGGATGTTGGGATTGGAGTATGAGTTTGAGAGAGGGTATATAGGCCTAGAGTATTATGGGTGCACTGTGGGGATCAAGATTATCCATGTGGGCATACATATGAGTCAGCTTGAGGGTGTATTAAGGTTTGTTGATACTGAGTGGCAGATTAGTGAGTTGAAGGAAAAGTATGAGGGACAGATTGTGCTTCTTGGGGTTGATGACATCAAATTTTTCAAGGGCATATGGTTGAAACTTCTGGCAATGGAACAACTTCTATATCAACACCTAGAATTGGTTGGTAAATTGATCATGCTGAAAACTATCAACCCTCCATGCAGGAAAGGTTGGGATGTTTTGGAGGTCCAGGAGGAGACATCTATTGCCTCATAAAGGTTAAATGAGTTATTTGGAACTGAAAAATATCAACCTATTGAATTCATGCAGAGACATGTTTCGTTGTATGAAAGGGTTGCATAACACACAATTGCAGAATGTTGTGTTGTATCTGCAAATCGAGATGGTTTGAATTTGAGCCCATATGAATACATTGTTTTCAAGCAACTTATTATAGAAGTAGATGTATGATTTTGAATCACATCTGATAACCCTAAAGAAAGTACACTGGTAGTGTCCGATTTTATTGGATGCTCCTCTCTAAGTGGAGATATTTCTGTAAATCTGTGAAATATTGAAGCTTTCACGAATGATATGAATACTTCCATTACAATGGTATATGGTGAGAATAAAATGAGTCATGAAAATAATTTTAGGTATGTCAACACTCATGGTGTAGACTTTTGGGCCCAGAGTTTCATAAGAGAATTGCAAAGAACCTGCAGAGAGCACTCTCAAGGCCAGTGCTATAGACTAGGATTTGGATTGGGATTCATAGTGGTGTGTCTTGATCCATATAGATCTCTTATAAATCCATACACAGGTACAAACTTACATATAAATTTTCCTTTGTATCATTGTGTGTATCAATTTCTTTTTGGTTTCAAATTTAAATGAGTTATATTAATATGCCTACGCTTGTTCTCCATCTACATCTTCTTGGATTCCCAGAAATATCAAGCAAAAGACTGAAGGTGTATACCATCCCATTCATACACCTAGTAATAATATGATCCATATTAGTCCATTAACAAATTGTGATGCAAGCCGCAACCCGCAAAACCCAGAATCTTTAAACTCTGTCTATGCATATAACCATGCATTGCAATACACAGTAAATCCAACATATTATCCCTGATAAATGTTAAAATATCTCAAAGTTCCAGACAATACATGTGCACACAAATCACTGAAATAATTAATTAAGAAATAAATTATTTAGAAGAGAAATCATGGCCTATTCATGGCCTCTTCTTCTTCATACTCACTCATTCTCTCTCACTCTCTGATTTTTTTCCAATGCCTTTGAGGCTACATAATTTATAAAACTTAGCATGATCTAGAATCACTCAACTAAAATCTCTAAGACTTCTACATACAATGCATACATATGGCAAAAAGCATCTCCTCAGCTTTATTCCATCTTTTTCCCTGTTCTAAAATAGAAAAGCTTTCCTTATCACATAATGATCCACGTTCACTGCTTTATGCCGAAAAGCACTCCCTATTTCCTATTTTTTTCATTTATTTACTTTGGAAACATCTAATTAACCACACTGAACTGTAACTTAGGAAAATAATTCTAGAATGCTTGACCCTCTATGACTATTATTTACAATAATTTCTCTTGGGCTGAATGCTCCCACATCAGACTCCCAAGGTAGAAAATTTTCATGATCTCCTGATCATGTGTTCAGATCTAGGTTTGCCTGGATCCCATATATTGTGTTGCAACTTTCCATTTGTTGTTGCTTCTATCTGTTGTTCTTCTCCAGGTCTCCACACTTTATGCTGCTTTGCTCCACTAGCTGCACTTTAGCAATCTTCTGCTGTCTTCCGTTTGCTGCTTCTCCTTTGTTTCACTGCTGTTGGTCTCTTCCAGGATTCCTTCATCATCATCTGCCTCATCAGTTCAATTTCTTCGTCTAACATATTTTCTCCAGCATCTCCAGTAAGACCTGTACTCACAAAACAATTGTTAGAATAAAAAACATAAGGCATGAGTGCCCCCATAGATTTTGCTGCTGCTAGTGTTGTCTCAGCTGCCACCATAAATGTCGCCCCACATGTTGCTCTATCTGTCACTATGGATGTTTCTGCCTCCCAATCTTCCTGTCCCTCTGCAACATTCCTTTGCTTGTCACCTGTAATTTCATCCGCAACTTTTCCCTCTTGTTTACTACACTGAACTCTTTCTTCTGCAATCTCCTTGTCATACTGTGGATTCTCCAACAAATATTCTAACAATGCAATTTCTCTGTAACATCGCTGAAGCATATCATCATCACCTGCATTCATACATAAACTTTCAGTATCAACTGTTACTTCACTTATCCGTGCTACAGACTGATCCACTTCCTCAACATTCATAAGAACTTCCTCTTGTGTTGTAACAGTTTCGCAAGATGGCACATCCTCCTCAACACCTGTAATCACATCACAATTGTCAGCTACAAAAATACACGGTTTTACATTATCCAGCTGATATGGATTTACCCAATAACTCAAGAAATCATCAATGATCTTGTCCTCTGTTTCACCAATGGAAACCTCCTCTTTCAACTCTGTTGCTTTGAGTTCTTCCTGTTTCAAGTGTTCATCGTTCATCTGCTTAAGCTTCTTCAGCTCCTCTTGTAACTGCATGCTTATCTGTAAATCTATTTTCTGCTGTAGCCTCTGCCACTTCACTCTCTTCCTCATCAGTAAACCATGTCTCTGGTCTTTCACATCTTCCTGCAACAATTTCATCAATAGCTCAAGATGAACTGCTATCTCAACTTTCTCTTTCTCATACTCTTCCTGAGTCAACTGTTGTCTTATGCCATTTTCCTTGGCATATTTCTCCTTCTTTCTTATGTGGCCTCTTTCTGAACCTCTGCTTTCTCCTTTATGACTTTTAGTAGTCATCTCCTTCGCCATAAGTTGCTCCCCTATGAGTTGCATGAAGCCTCTGCCATAACAAACTCTTTTGCTGCCACTTACCTCACCAATCCTTCCCTCCGGATCTGGTCTTTTGGTAATCGTAGTTCCTCTGCTGGAACCTTTTGAGCATCCTCCACTGCTCCTGTAGGCTTCCCTCATCTGCAACTTTATTCAACCTCTGTTGAATCTTTAGGTTCTACCACATTCACTTCTCCTTCTTCCCGCTGAGATTTCTTCACTATTCCTGTAAATTAATATTCATCAGTCCCAAAATCATCACATGCAATTAACTTAACAAAAAACACTTGAACTGTCAAAAAGAGCTATTCCTGCTTTGATATCACTTGATGCAAGCCGCAACCCGCAAAACCCAGAATCTTTAAACTCTGTCTATGCATATAACCATGCATTGCAATACACAGTAAATCCAACATATTATCCCTGATAAACGTTAAAAGCTCTCAAAGTTCCAGACAATACATGTGCACACAAATCACTGAAATAATTAATTAAGAAATAAATTATTTAGAAGAGAAATCATAGCCTGTTCATGGCCTCTTCTTCTTCATACTCACTCATTCTCTCTCACTCTCTGATTTTTTTCCAATGCCTTTGAGGCTACATAATTTATAAAACTTAGCATGATCTAGAATCACTCAACTAAAATCTCTAAGACTTCTACATACAATGCATACATATGGCAAAAAGCATCTCCTCAGCTTTATTCCATCTTTTTCCCTGTTCTAAAATAGAAAAGCTTTCCTTATCACATAATGATCCACATTCACTGCTTTATGCCTAAAAGCACTCCCTATTTCCTATTTTTTTCATTTATTTACTTTGGAAACATCTAATTAATCACACTGAACTGTAACTTAGGAAAATAATTCTAGAATACTTGACCCCCTATGACTGTTATTTACAATAATTTCTCTTGGGATGAATGCTCCCGCATCGAATTGGCTACCTAGGATGAATCATATTCCCTCCCAAAGTTATCATTTGTAGGAGTAAATTCATATGCTACCCAACTAGATTTGGGGAAAGATAAATTCAATTCTAATTTCCAATGATGTTGGTTGTCTCGAGAAATAGCTCCCTGTCCAAATGTAGGTATGTCATTTTATTCTTTGAAAATCTTCAGACTAGTAAGCTTTCATCTCCTATAAAAAATCCAAATTTAAGTAACCATACCATATCCATGTATATATATATATACACACACACACACACACACATATATACATATATATATACACACACATATTACATTCTTAAATTTTATATAATCAAATCTCTTATGAATCCATTTAATTCATTGCCCCATATGCCTCTGCTTCTTCTCCATCTATGTCTTCTTGGATTCCCATAAATATCAAGTAGGAGGTTGAAGGTGTAGACCAAGAAAGCCTAGCCCATCAATACATTTGGGATTTTTTTCTTTTACTGAAGGCAACAAATTTGAATAGTCCAAGGAGTACACATGATCATTGAATTGAGAGAATGTTGTTGAATTTAAAACTAGAGTGACCTCAACTCTCCATTAGACCTTGAATTTTAAGGCATCAGACAACAAACTGTTCTCATAACTTCTAAGGCTAGGAACCCTCTATTAAAGGATTAAGTTCTCTAATCTGGAAACAAAGTTCATTTTTAATATGGAGGTTGTCAAAAAACCATCCTTTTTGGAAAACAAATTTGTTGGCATAGTTTGTTTGTGAGAGAGAGAGGTAGTGGAAAATCCTGTTAGCATTATCTTCAATGTTGTGCCAGGAATAGAATTCTAAATCCCATTCCTACATCCATAAATAACATTATCCATATTAGCACCATTAGAAAATTGGCTACATGGGATGAGTCCTATCCCCTCCCAAAGTTATCAATTGTAGGAGTAAATTCATATTTTACCCAACTAGATTTGGTGAAATATAACTTCAATTCTAATTTCCAATGATGTTGGTTGTCTCAAGAAATAGCTCCCTGTCTGAATGTAAGTATGGAATTTTATTCTATGTAATATATATATATATATATATATAATATTATATATATATATATAATTATATTATATATAGATATACATTCTTAAATTCTGTAATCAAATCCCTTATTGATCCATTTAATTCATTGCCCCACCATTCCTTCTCGTTTATGATATCTTATGATCTGGCCATTCCACCATGACCAAACCTCATAGATTTCTACAACTCAATAAAGAATATAAGGTGAGATTGAATGGAAGTATTGAGTTCCTCCAGTTATTCTACCTGTGAGAAGACTGCATCTCCTCCCATATTTTGAAGGACTAAAATTCAAATAAAATGCAACATAGCTGCAAACTTACATAGAACTTTGTCTTTTTATCATGTATGAATTCATTCATGAATCATCACGTGATGCAACTAAATCTAGTGATTGTAACTTTTAAATTTTGGTTAGATTTTATATTTTAATTCATGTGATATAAGTTTTAAATTTTGATTGGATTTTAAATTTTTATTGTTTAAGATATGTTTTTTATATATAAATGAATTTAATATTTAAAAATCCTTTTCTATTTCTACCAATTACAGAGTACAATTTAAAGTTAAAAAAAATCTCTATTAAATTTAGCACAAAAGTGACTAGGCAAATACAATAAACCAATGGTTGAAGGAATTCTGGAATATTTAAAAAGACTAAAATTAAGACATGGTCACATTGAAATCCTTCCACTGGGAAGTATAATCCACTCTCAAAATTCGGATTTCACCACTCGCAGTTGTCCATTAGACCTTGACTTTTAAGGCAACAGACATCAAACCATTCTCATAGCTTCTAAGGCTAGTAACCCTATGTTAAATGCTTAAATTGTTTAATTTGTAAACAAAGTTCATTTTTGATATGGAGATTGTAAAAAAACCATCATTTTTGATACACAAATTTGTTGAGATAGTTGATTTGTGAGAGTAATAGGTAGTGGAAAATCCAGTTAGTATTATCATTAATGTTGTGCTAGGAATACAATTCTATATCCCATTCCTAAACCTAGAAATAATATGATCCATATTAGTGCCATTAGAAAATTGGCTACCTAGGATGAATCCTATCCCCTCCCAAAGTTATCAGTTATAGGAGAAAATTCATATGCTACCCAACTAGATTTGGGGAAACCTAACATCAATTCTAATTTCCAATGATGTTGGTCGTATCGAGAAATAACTCCCTGTCCAAATGCAAGTATGAAATTTTCTTCTGTGACATGTTCATGCTGTTATTCCTTTCTTTTATATCTTCTTTGTTGGTTTCAATTGTGATTTCCCAACCTCAACTCTGTTCAGTTTAAATGCCTAGTTTGTTTAAGCCTTAAGATATTCTATCATATAATTGAGGATTTATTTTATTCTCCTCTAGGTGTAGAGATAACAATGTTATCCACATATGTTATGCTTCAGAGCATCTATGGGCATCATTGTCTTATATACCAAATTATTTTCCCAACACTTCAACAAGTGTGGGAAACGATGTTGAGACCATCTTTCCCTCAAAGAAATATTTGTTTGCACTTGCTTCTGTGGAGACAGACTTACATTCAATCTTTCCAGTGGAATAATTGATTGAACTAGTAAGGTATTTACTATCTTCATAAACCTTCATATAAATATCCCCACATTGACTGCTAAGCAAAGAACTTCTCACTGAAGTTTTTTTCAAGATTTTGTCTGGATTATTCAAAGTATCATAACTAACTTGACAAAATGGAGGAACAAAAATATCTTTTTGTAGCTAATTTCTTTTTACTATAAAGGAAATTTTATTTTCATCAACATTGAGTTCATTCACGGGGGCTTCATTGGGGGAGAAATATCATACCACGTGGGTTCATATTGGGGGATATATATTGAGGAAAAAATGGCATAGTATATTGGGGGATATATAGGAGGGAAATGGTTTTTATATTGGAAGGTATAAAAAATGAATCTAAAACTTAATGAAAAAATATAAAGGGGTATAAAAAATGTTAATGAAAAATTAGATACCTACATTATCTAGTAGAAGTGGGAGTTTTTTAAATTGGGAAGGTGTATTGGGTTTATATTGGTAGGGGTTAAATAATGTGATTTTTAGGGGTATTTTCCAATATGTAGTCAAATTAAGGGCATTGTTTAATATGACATGAATGCACGTGATACGTAAGAGGTTCACTGAGTGAAGCCCTTGTGAGTTCATTAGAGCTATTATGATACTCATCAACGGATGTGTGGCATGCAATATTCCTTTGTGATTATTGGTTTAGTTTATTATTTGACATTTCCTCCATGTTATATTTTCCCTTTCCCATTGAAATATTTAACAAATGCCCAGGGCTGTTACATGAAAATGAACATCTATATTCTGCTTTAGATCCTACTGATATAAGGTCATCGTGAGTTTTTCTATCTTTATTTTTGTAGCTAATGTGGAGGAAAAATGTTGACCTTCTGGTATATGTTGTCACAAACATCACTTCTAGTGGCATCTGCAATGGCAGAGAGTTCATGACCATTTTCATGCGTTCTCACACTAATAGGTAGTCTTGAAAGATTAGCTATTATAGTTGCTTGACCTTCATCATTATCCTCATCAGAATCTACCGAATCACCATAAGTAATTGGCAGAAGATTTAGAGCTGATATTTGAGACATTTCTGAAGAATTGAAGATAGATATTCAATTTGGCATGCTTGCAACATTCAATGTTGACAATTTTGGGGCTTCTTCCCAATTCTTTGGATTAGAATGCTGAAAACCATTTTCTAAGAATTGTCTAGCCTTGGGAATTTTTCTATTTAGTCCATAATTTATGTTGTAATTTTCTAAATATACAATGAAATACAAAGCAAATAATTAAGCCAAATCCCCTTCAATCAATGTTGTAAAAAGGTGTGAGCTGTGTGAGTCATCTGCCATGCTCCCATGTTTATGTTATTGAAGAAACATAGAATGAATAAGTGAAAACATAGTAAGATATAGACAAAACTAACAATACCATAAGTAAAATACAAGAAGTAATAGCTACCACATATTCTACAAAAAACATCCAAGGAGTCTTACTTGAATGACATAGAAGTAGCAGATATGCACCTCCCATTGCCTAGAATTTCTCCTCTACCCCAACAACATGCTTAAGGTAGAATTCTTATGGTTTTAAGAATCCTTTGTAAAGTTTCTATACCCATGCAACATTTGCAATTTCCATTGGTGCTTCACTAATATTGTCCTTCAATGAACTTGTTTTTGCAAAATTTCTCGTTGCATTTTCTACAAGATGAAAAGTTCGTGGTTTGTTTTTTCTCACTGACAGGTAAGTATTTCCTATACCCCTTGCATTTGACTATTTCAATCCATCATCCAATTGAATCAGAATCCCAAAGTGGTAATTAGAGCTCCTATCGATCCATACATAGGTACAAACTTACATAGAAATTTGTCTTTATATCATTGTGCGTATTAAGTTAATTTTGGTTACAAATTTAAATGAGTGATATTAATATGCCTCTTCTTCTTCTCCATATATGTCTTCTTGGATTCCTAGAAATATTAAGCAGGGTGTCGAAGGTGTAGAACAAGAAATTCTTGCCCATCAATACATTTGGGAAGACATTTTGTACTTAAGGCAGTAAATTTGAATAGTCCAAGGAGTACACATCAACATTGAACCCAAAGAATTTTGCTGAATTTAAAACTGGAGTGACCTCAACTCTTCATCAAACCTTAACTTTTAAGGCAGCAAACATCAAACCTTTCTTATAGATTCTGATGCTTGCAACCCTCTATTTAAGGCTTAATTTGTTTAATCTAGAAAAAAAGTTCATTTTTGATATGTACGTTTTCAAAAAATCATCGTTTTTTTTAATTATTTTTGAAAACTTTCAACTAAGCATATTGTCTAAGCTTACAAAAAGAGTAATACATGAGGCATTATTTTAGATTATGATGGTAGCATGATGCCTCAAACTTCAATTAAGAGGAATCCAAATTCATATGTCCAAACAGTCCTAAACACCCTTTGCAATTATCCAAAGAATGTGGTCTTTATTGTAAGTGGACGAAGCCAACAAACTTCAAATGATTGGTTTTCACCCTCTAAAAATCTTGGGATTGTTGTAGAGCATGATTTTTTTTCCAGGTATTTGTACTCTTGACTTTATATTCTTACATTAGAAAAGCATGCAAGAATTTTCCCACCTTTCGAAGGTTCAAATTATAGCTTAACGTTTTTCATTTACATTGTCAGAGCAGGTGGTAGAAGGATGAAGAATGAAAAGCTTGTTTGCCAATGATGGATTTTGGTTGGAAAGCAGTTGTGGGCCCCATTATGAATTTGTACACGAAAAGCAAAGATGGTTCATTTATTGAGGCCAAAGGGAGTAGTATTGTATGACACTTCCAGGATGTAGATCCAGATTTTGGTTTGGCAAGCAAAGGAGTTGCAAAATCATTTTGAGAGCGTGCTAGCAAATGAGCTAGTTGTTGTCAAGAGTGGTAAGAAAATTGTGGAAGTAAAGCCTTAGGTATTGTACAACAATCAATCAGTCTCAAGGGTAATTTTCCCAAGGATATGAATTTGCTTTATGTCATTTTCATCTTGAATTAAGATCTTCAAGATAGGCAGTTTATTAAAATTGTTTGGATTCAAAATGTGCAGGGGAGTGAGGAAGGGTGTTATAGTTGAACATATTTTAACAATGATGGCTAGTAAGGGGAATCCTCAAGATTTTGTCTTATGTATAGGAGATGATCATTTAGATGAAGACATGTTTGAGATCATTGGAATTGCAATGGCAACCTTACCTAAAACTACAAAGAGAGATGTCTTTGCATGCACTGTTGATCAGAAGTCAGGTAAGGCTAAATATTAACTGGATGATGCTATTGAAGTAGTTAACATGTCACATGGACTTGCATCAGCAAGCAAATCATTGTCTAGGAGCTCACTAAGGGCTATTGTTTTTGTTTCAAAAGGTTGTTTCCAAAGTTCATGTATTCTTTTGTGTAGTTCAATGAATAAAATAAATATAAATATATGAGTTTTATTTTTTATGTTATGTGATTTGTTTGAAGTCATTTCATTGATCATAATATTTTACATGTTAATGTGCCTTCATGTAATCTTGATGCAATTTTGGGCAGAGTTTTGAGATTAACTTCACTAGGAGCAGGACTTGTTGTTCAGGTTTTGGATGGGGTTGATTATGTATGTACAAAGTTTGTTTTCTTTCATTTTTCATTTCAATATAGATATCCAAATTTAGAAATAAATGGACCGATCTAATCTGTGTGCTTGTACATTTGTACTGTTAAAGATGGAAACCTTTGTTATACAATTGTAGGAGCAATATTAAGACTCTTCTTTGTATTCAGTCTTTTCAACTTGTAGAGATTTACAGCATTTGGTTTATTAAAGTAGATGGCTTATCACAATAGTTTTCCCTTAAAAATCCTTTTTGTTATCATGGATTCAAGCCTTAACGCTACTCTTTTTTTTTTGTTAAAAGCTAAAAAGGACACGAAGGATGTTTGTGTCTCACTACAACAAAACCTTATGATTAGCATCCCTTTTTTATTCCTTTCTTGTGTATAAAGCCCATTTTGGTGCTATTTGTGTCCATTTATCAAATATGGTGCAAAACTTGATGCAAAGTTTGCACCGAGTTTTGCACCAAGTCTTACACCAAGTTTAGCACCAAGTATTGTAATAGGTTTTGCACCATATTTTACACCAGGTTTTACACTAGGTTTTATGCCAAGTTTTGTGCCATCCTTTGCAACATGTTTTGCATCAAGTTTGGCACCTAATTTTGTTTCACCAACTTTTGCATCCTCTATTGTATCCACTTTTTGCACTGACAATTGCATCAATTTTTGCATCATCTCTTGCATCCTCTTTTGCATCCATTTTTGCATAATTTTTTGCATCCCCTTTGTGCCATGTTTTGCATAGAGGTTTTTGTCTAGTTTTGCATCTAATTTTTCATCTATTTTTGTTGCATCCACTTTTACGTCTTGTTTTTCATCCATATTTACGTCCTCTTTTGCATCTATTATTGTGTCCACTATAGCATCCAATTTTCTTGCGCGATAATTTGCACTTAGTTTGGCACCTACCTTTGTGTTGGAATATAATCCTAACATCTACATTTATTTTTTACCCTAAGTATCTTTGACTTAGCCACATGCACTGAAAATCATGTTCACACTTGGTTTTTGGTAAACTAGCTCGGTGGACCAACTTTCCCTTTGTTTTCTACCTTTAAAGGCTTAATATTATGATAATATTGGTACAACCACTTTCCTAAACCATTATACATCTAATTTCATGTTCACACCTGACCACACCTCATCCACTTGAGTTATTTAAGGATTGGTGCCCCACATGAAGATTCCCCCTTAAATCAAGGGATTTGGTCCCCCGGACCATTTTAGCATGTTTTAAAGTTGCCGTCCTTGGGAAATGCAGCACTCCTCATGCTTTCCTCATCGCTGGTAGTTGGAATAGGTTTTCTTGAGTCATTGTTGCTATTTTAGGCCTCCCTTTAGCTTTTCTTAGTATTTTCTAGTTTTTTTTACTAGTTTTTTCCTAGTTTTCTAGATTTCGCAATTTCTATATAACCACCTCCTTTGGGATTAGAGGTTCTATTGCTCATGGATTACTATTGTTCATTAATTTAATACATTGATTTTATGGAGAAAATTCTTTCTCTCCTCTCTTGAATATCAACAAATTACTTGTGTTTAATTTAACTAGAATTCTAGATCTTTCAGAGTTTCTACAGGAATTCTACATGGTATCAGAGCTAGTTCGAATCTAGTGGATTGTACATGGTTTTATTTGCAGGTATAGATCATCAGGAGGTGCATCAAGAAGCAATGAATCATCTCTCTCAGCCCACTAAACTCATTCAAAATCCTTTCAATTACTTTGAATGGAAGATAGTGATCACTTTGCTCCTCCAAAGCAAAGGGCTTTACAGGGTAACAATGGGAATGAAGACTGAACTGACTTCGACAGCAGAGAAGATCAAGTATTTCAATAAATTAGATGAAGCAATTGGGCTGATATGCCTATCAATTTCTAGATAACTCCTCTTTCATGTCAGCAGAGCCACTACTCCCGATGCGGTCTAGACCACATTGGAAGGACTATTCAGCAAGCAAGATGAAATGAGAGTGCATCAACTGGAGAATGAACTCATATCCCTCAGTCCAACTCATTTCAGCAACCTACAAGAATACTTCACCAAGTTTAAATCCATCCTCATTGAACTTGATGCATGTGGAGTCAAGAAAGAGGAAGATCAACTCATCCTTTTGATTCTCTTGAAATTAGGTCCTGAATATTTTGTATTTGTATTGTCTTTTCAAGCATCTAAATTGACTCAAGAAGAATGGAAAATGCATCCATTGAATGAATTAGTTGCACCATTGACTCAAGAGCAATCTAAGTTAGTCGAAATGAGTGCCATCAATCGTTCAAAGAAACAAGCATTTGTGGCTACTGATGCTCCAAAGAGTAGTGGAAGAGACAAGCAAAAAGGGAACGGTAAATTTAATGAATCAAAGAAGGAGAGACCCATAAAATCTTCAGATACCTCTTCTTTGCCTAAGGGTAAGAAGAAGAAGGAAAGAACACTTTTCAGCTACTATTCCAAAGTTTTTAAACCCGAAGAAAATTGCATGAGGAAAACAATCGATGAGATGGCTAAGCAATTGCAGCAGCACAATCTCACCATGCCCGAGAATGCAAAGAAGAAGGATGATAACCAAACGGGAGATGGGAGAGGGAGAGAATGAGATGGTCATGCTTTAATGACTATCACATCCATTCCATCAGCTTATATCCTTATTTTAGGTGCATCAAACCATATGGCTACATCAAAAGATGAATTTTCCTCCATCGAAGAAAGCACCAGATCACCAATTTTCTTGGGAGATGCCACACTAGCAAAGGTGTGCGGAGAAGGAATTGTAGACCATGAAGGGTGATGCTTGAAAAATGTGCTTCATGTTCCCTCTCTATCTGCAAATATTCTCTCAATATATCAGATCACTCATTTTGGCTATGGAAGGAAGGTGGAGTTCACTCCGGACTCCACAGTGATTACTGACATTTCCACGGGCTCATAGCTTGCACATGGAATTGCAGATTACGGTTCTCGTTTGCATTTCTTCTCCCACTTTGTTCCTCAATCTATTAGCACTCTATTTCTGTCATAATCTAATGATATCATCAGGTTATGGCATGAAATATTTGGCCATATAAACTATAAGTACTTGCATCAACTCAGTAAGGAAAACATGGTAGAAGGATTTCTTGCTATTAAATTCACAAGTGGTGTATGTCAAGGATGCATTCTTGGCAAGCATCTAGAGAAAAATTTTGACAAAGGGAAGGCACAGAGAGCTTCTTCACCTCTTGGGCTGATTCACAGTGACATCACAGGCCCGTCCTCATAGCCTTCAATCAGTAAGGCTCGATATGTACTCACCTTCAAAGATGATTTCTCTCACTTGGGTATTTTTTCTTAAATTAAAATTGGAAGTATTTGAATTCCTTATAGAATTTAAAGCACTTGCTGGTAATGAGTCTGGGTGGTAAGGTTAAGATACTCCGTACTGATAATGGGGGGGTGTATGTCAATAAAGATGTGCAACAACTTTTTATTGATGTAGGTATACAACTACAACACACAGTGCCATATACACCACAACAAAATGGTGTTGCGGAGAGGAAAAATTGGTCATTAAAGGAGATGGCCAATTGTATGCTACAGTCCAAATCATTAGCTGCTAAGCTATGGGCTGAAGCTATTAATTGTGCAGCATACATTCAAAACTACATTCCTCACAAAGAACTTAAAAGCACCATTCGATTTGAATGTTGGACCAGTAAGAAACCGAAAGTGTCGCACTTTCGCATTTTTTGGTTCACGAGCATGGGCTTACATTCCGACAGATAAGAGGAAGGCTTTGGAGCCTCAAAGTGTTGAATGTATCCTTGTTTGATATTTTTATAGTGTCAAAGGATATATATTTCTAGACTCTCACACTCAAATGTTCCAAGTAGCTTGAAGTGTGAAGTTTGAAGGAGAACCACTACATGATTTTTTAGCAGACCTTACCGAGGAACCGCTTGTTGCCATTAATGAGGAGGAGTTTGAAACTTCTTTGAGAACTTCAAAGAATCCATCAAAGAAGCCTCTTGGGTTTAATTCATAGGATGAGGAGTAGGTCATGGCTGCTCCAACTCAGCGTCCAAATTGGGCAGAGAAAACCACACAAGGTGCGGGTGAATTGGTCTGTGATCCTGTGGATGCGAGAAGCACTAGATCATAGTTTTTTGAGCCTCCTCAAACCTTGGCTGGCATTGAACCATTGCTTCCCATACATTTCTATATGACACTTGCTTAAGATCCATAATCACACTCTGAGGCTGTTGGAAACCCACTTTTGTAGGCTGCCATGCATGAAGAGTACTCTGCTCTCATGGAAAACAACACATGGGACTTGGTTCCACTTCCGAAAGGAAGAAAACTTATTCGATGTTGATGGATCTATCGAAAAAATATTGCTACACATGGTGAGATCAAAAATTACAAATCTCGACTTGTTGAAAAATGATACTCACAGGTACATGGCATAGACTACACAGAGACATTTGCACCTCTTGTAAAAATGGACTCCATTCGACTAGTTTTAGCCATTGTTGCTTCTCACAGATGGGAAGTTCAGCACATGGATTTCAAGAGTGCATTTCTTCATGGAGATCTCAAGGAGGAGATATATATGGAGCATCCATAAGGATACATTCAGAAATCTTCCCTCGTTTGCAGATTAAAGAAATATTTGTATGGCCTAAAACAGGCTCCTAGAGCCTGGTATGCAAAGATGGATTCTTTCCTGCTTTCCATTGGATTCATTCAATGCAAATCTAATATGAATGTTTATTTGCTGCAACATGATGATTCCCTCTTGCTGATAGTACTTTATGTAGATGATTTACTGATGACAAAGAACCTTACCTCAGTTATTGCTTCAACAAAATCAGCATTGCACGATTGATTTTCCATGACAGATTTGGGATTGTTGCACTACTTTCTTAGTCTTGAAGTTTCTTAGTCTACTTTAGGGATAAATATGGCACAATATAAGTATGCATCAGATCTACTTTTCCACTTTTAGATGACAAAATTCAAGCCAAAAACATCTTCGTTTCTTTCGGGGATCAGATTTGAGGATGCGGGTACTACACCTTTGGTGGAAAGTACATTGTATCGACAATTGGTTGGGAGTTTGTTGTACCTTACTCACACTTGCCCTAATATATATTTTGTAGTAGGGGTTTTTTATAGATATATGTAGGAGACCCATGACCTTCACTGGAAAGCTGCAAAGAGAATCCTTAGATATGTGAAAGGTACTTCCAGTTTTGGTATCTTTTATGTTGCGGATCCCACTTTCATTGTAATTGGGTTGGTGATGGTACAGACCGCAAGTCCACCTCTGGTTATGTTTTTAGCTTTAGGGCCTTTTTTCTGGTCTAGCAAGAAGCAATCGATGATTTCTTTATCTATAGTTGAGGCAAAGTATAGAGGTTCAGTGAATGCAGCTACACAGGTTGTTTGGTTGCAGGGGCTTCTCTACGAGTTTGGTATTCAGTATCCACTTTCAAATGTCATATTTTCTGATAATCAAGGGTCAATTCAGATATTGATTGATGTAGTTCAGAGGTAGAGGACCAATCACATCGAGATTCAGATGCATTACATCCGCGAGCTGATCCGTGACCAAGTCATATCACTGTAGTACTGCCCCATTGAGTAGCAAGTTGTAGACATCTTCACCAAGTCTTTCAATGAAAAGAAATTTTCTGAACTAAGAGTTATGCTTGGAGTGGTGGAGATAGCTGAGTAGGCCCTTTTGGCCACTTAACGCTTTTTCCCTCTTCTTTTTTTTTGGGGGGGGGGTTTCCCACAAGGTTTTCCTTCTTTCTTCATTTTATGAGGATCTCTTATTTATTGTACCTGAGTACCTAACATGGCATCTTGGTTGGGACTCAGTTTAGATAAGTGAGTTAGGATGAAGGGGAGGTGTTGGAATATAATCCTAACATCTACATTTATTTTTCAGCCTAAGTATCCTTGACTTAGCCACATGCACTAAGAATCATGTTCGCACTTGGTTTTTGGTAAACTAGCTCGGTGGACCAACTTTCCCTTCTTTTTTGCCTTTAAAGGCTTAATATTATTGAAATATTGGTCCAACCACTTTCCTAAACCATTTAGACATCTAAGTGCATGTTCACACCTAACCACACCTCATCCACTTGAGTTATTTGAGGATTGGTGCCCCACATGAAGATTCCCCCTTAAATCAAGGGATTTAGTCCCCCATACCATTTTAGCATGTTTTAAAGTTTCCTTCCTTGGGAAATATGCCCCTCCTCATTCTTTCCTCATGGCTGATAGTTGGCATAGGTTGCCTTGAGTCATTGTTGCTATTTTAGGCCTCCCTTTAGTTTTTCTTAGCCTTTTCTAGTTTTTTACTAGTTTTTTCCTAGTTTTCTAGATTTGGAAATTTCTATACAACCACCTCACTTTGGGATTAGAGGTTTGGTTTCTCATGTATTACTATCATTAATTAATTTAATACATTGATTTTATGGAGTAAATTCTTTCTCTCTTGTCTTGAATATCAACAAATTACTTGTGTTTAATCTAACTAGAATTCTAGATCTATCAGAGTTTCAGTAGGATTTCTACACTTTGCACCCATTTTTGCTTCTAAATTTTCATCCACGATTGCATCCTCATATACAACTAGGCTTTCATCAACTTTTACATATATTTTTGCATCCCTTTTTGTATCCACTTTTGCGTCAAGATTTGCATCAGGATTTTTTGTCTCATATTGCATCTACTTTTGCATTGAATTTTGTTGCATCAACTTTTGCATCCATTGTTGCACCTATGTTTATGTCCATTTTTTCATACATTTTTGCATATTATTTTGCATCTTCATTTGATTCCTTTTTTGCATCTGTCATTACATCCACTTTTATTGTGACACAATTTGTGTCATGTTTTGTACTCACTGTTGTACGCACATTTTTTTCCAATTTTGCATCCATCTTTACATCACATATTGCATCTATTTTTGCATACACTTTTGTATTGGGTTTTGTGTCTCATTTTGTATCTTCTTTTGCATCTACTTCCATTGCATCCATATTTTGCATCCAATTTTGTTTCTCCTATTGCACCCATGCTTGCATCCACTTCTACATCCCTTATTGCACCTTGTCTTGCATCTAAGTTTGCATCTTTTTTTGTGTTTGTTATTACATCCACTTTCTCATCCAATTTTGTTGTGCCACAATTTGTGCCATATCTTGTGCCTATCAATGCAACCTACATTTTCTTCCACTTTTGCATCCACATTTGCATCCTTTTTTGTGTCCAAGTTTGCATCAAATATTTTTTTTTATGTTTTTGTATCCCATTTTGCATATACTTTTACATCCACTTCTGATGCATCCAATTTTGCATCTAATTTTGTGTCCACTATTGCACCCATGTTTGGTCCATGTTTACATCCCTTTTTTCATGCAAGTTTGCCTCATTTTTGCATCCAATTTTTTGTCCTTTTTTGCGTTCATTGTTGTATCCACATTTTTTTCACCACTATTCATGCTAGGTTCTATGCCTACTATTGCACCCATGTTTTCTTCCACTTTTTCATCTAGGGTTACATCCTATTTTGTGTCCAAGTTTGCATTAACTAGTGCGTCTACTTTTTCATACACTTTTGTGTCAATTTTTCTGTCTTCTTTTACATCTACTTATGTTGTGTCCATTCTTCATCCAATTTTATGTCTATTGTTTCCCCCATTTTTTTGTTCACTTTTGCATCCCTTTTCCAACACTCATCATATTTTTTGCATTGATGATATTTCTTATGAAATTGACAATTATGAACAATTGATGACAATGTCAATAATTATGATGATGATGATAATGAAGTTGATGACGATGACATGAATTGTGATTATTGTGATAATGAAAATCATGATAAAGACGATGGGGGTTACAATGAAAATGATGATGATGACAATGATGTTGACGATACTAATGACCTTGTCCAATATTCCCAATTTTTAAATGTTGTCATGGTCATAATCATAATCATTATCTTTGGTGCCGTCTTCCAAGTCATCATCCTCTAATCATCATTATCATTATTTTCATCTTGGTCATCATCAACAACAATAATGGCATGAATGATGATTATGATGTTCATGATGAAGATGACAACAATGATGATAGAAATTACATTAATTATAATGATGGGGATGATGAAAATTATAATGACGATGATAATGGTAGTGATGACGATGATCATCGATCATCTTGAAAAAATAAATTTGTTATTTCTCTTTCATATATCATGTGTCCTAACAACCCTTTTCGATCAATCGTAACATTTTTTGGGTTGATGATATTTCTTATGACACCTATAATTATGAACAATTGACAACAATTTTCGTAATCATGATGATGATGATGACATGAATGGTGATTACGATGATAATGCAATGATGACAATAATGATGACGATGATCGTGGTGATGATGACAATAATGAAGATGATAACACTCCCTCTAAAATAGGGAGGTACTCATAATGAGACAAAAAAGTACTCTCGAGTTGAAATATTCATATAAGAAGGGATTCAGATTGATTAGCATTAATGATTATTTAAATCATCATAGCCATCATTGTCAAAATAGAAAGTACTTGACTAACAAGTTGTATCTCTCCATTAGATCACAACACAATGTTGGGAGGCATAAATTTGGACACCACTTCCTCTCTATGCACTTACCCCACCAGGATGTTCACCAAGTATATCCTCACATGATCATTTTCTAACCCAATGTCATAATATTTGACACCAGGAACTGTCGATCCTCATGAATATTCTTATCTTGGATTGATGTACTTGACTTATGGCAGTCAGTCCTAGTCAAAGTACAAATTCTCAAAAAATATTGGTCCCATATGTTTATCCAATCCACCATTCATCCTATTGGTGTCTTTACTAAACTTACGAATGTTAGTCCTAGCCATATTACATGACACATGGATAATATGGTGTCCACCCTCACTCCCTCTCAACCAGGGAGGAGACATCCACAAGCATAAGATTTCCTCAAGAATACCCATTGTTTTCATAAAGAATAACATCATTAATTTCTTTTCATCGGATGACGCCTTTATGATTAAGAATTCATAGATTTGTGGAAAAATATTTCCCCTTTTGTAATTTGCGTTGAAAGAAAATCAAAAAGTGAAAGCCAAAATCATTAAAGATACACTATAATGATTTATCTAAGTCTAAGCTCTAAGGTTGAAGTGAAAATTCATGTAAATGTTATATCTATGAGTTATGCCAAACTTATGAAAACCTTATTCCCTAAGTCCTGTATATAAGAAAAATAAAAAGAAAGAAAAAGAAGGCCCAATGAATGGTAACTCATGTATTCACTCCCTCTTTAGAGAAAATATGAATATATACACTCCTAGTCGCACTTGATCACATGTTTGTGATGGCTAAATCATGAAGTCCTCTTTTCCCTTTATATTTTCACTTCATCATTTAAGCACTTGATTGAGGATCTAGGGAATGTTTGTTGCCTAAGGGTTTCATGTCTACTCTTGATTTACTTATGTCACACTATGGTAAGTTTATATGATGGAGTGAAATACTTAAGTTTGTGGAGTTATTAGAACACTGTATTAAGTTAGTGACCACACACACATGTATTACATCTCATTGATCCACATGTGTGGGTTGGAGACTCATTGCTTGAGAACTTTAATGGAGACTACTTTAGGGCCTTGATGGTATAGCTTACAAAATCTCTTGGTAAACATTGTGATTCATCCTTTATTTTCCTCAAGACACTTGCTAATATTGAAGTCACTCCCAACAATCCATGGATATGGGGAGCATAAAGTACTTATGCTAGAAATAGAATTGAGAAATAGAGGTTTTCCATTTGTCATATTGGAGTCACAGACATTGGATACATGGTAGTAGTCCTCGATGTCAATTAACGAAAATTGTATTGTCATAATGCGAAAAGAGGTAAACATATTGGTAACCTTGATTTCATGGTTATTCCAAATAATATCCATTCCACCCAAGTATCTCTAGGCATCAATCGCTACTACTTGGAAATTCCTCCCCCATTTGCTAATTATATGAGGTAGAACCTCACTTAATATTTTTGTTTCTTATATCAACATTATTTGTGGGTGCTTTGCATACCATTTTTCTTTTAGGAGTCTTTGTTTTCCTTTACCATTGAGGCCATTCATGTTCCATGAGACTATTTTCATGGAGAATTTACACAGAAAGGAAGTATAATGTGACTAAAAAAACATGTTTCAATGTTTAAGTGTTGGGACAATGCCACTTCATGACTCCTATATTTCGTTAACCTGGGACTAAATGGTGAACTTTATGGCCTTAAGGGAAATTGACCAATAAAAATCTCAAAAAGAGGTGACTTTTGACTTTATCACATACTAGTTAATATACTAAAAAAATTAGCCATAAAAATTTCATCAATCAATGAATCATTAAAAAAAAATATCAAAAACAATTTCATCAAGAAATGAATCATTACATTATAAAATACAATCTATAAACCTTTGGGAAATTTTTGCTAAACCATTCTCAAAACCAACATATTTAATATTAATATTTAACACTAATATGGACAATAACAGATTTTCATAAATTAAATAACATGTTATCAAGCCTAAGAAATGTCACTAATAGAAAGCTAAAAAGCATGCAACTATTGGGAGTGACCACTTAAGGTCACCATAAGACAATTAATATATTAAGACCAAGATTAATGTGGAAAAATATCTACAAAGGACAAAGGCAAAGCTATTTTAACTTTATTGTTTTATTAGGTACAAGTTGAACATATGAAGATATAATGAAGAGCATAATTAATTTTATTCATTAAAAAAACCCGATTAAATTATATAACTTAGCAAGGAGGAGATGTATAATACCCATCTTAGCGACACAACACATGGCATTAAGTTACTTTGTTGTATATAATTTGAACTTGTGTCATAAAATCTCAAATTTCGCATGAGTAGAATGTTTAAAGTCCATTTTTATAAAAACAAAATATAAATTTTGTTAAAAAAAAAACCAAAACTAAATATATATATTTAGGAAAAATAAAAAAAATCATAATATAATATTATATATAATAAATTAAAAAAACTAAACATAGAAAATAAATATTTTTTAATTTAAAATCATTCTTAGAATTTTTTTAAAACACTTCCCTCCATTCTAAGAAGCAAGAAATAATAAAAGAAATAAGGACAGACCAAAACTCTACCTTTCCCCAGTAAGTGTTTCCCACCATTCATTCCACTCACTCGATTTATTTCATAAAATAGAGATACGTGTTATTTCACACTGTTTTGGAAAAGCCTATTGAGCTTTGGCTGTGATATATCTATTCCTTGATGGAGTCCTTGATATATTTATCAAGTTTTGATTCCTTGGAGATTAATTAGAGCAAAGAAAACATCAGTACTATTCATTCGAAGTTCAATGCCCTAATGGTGGACACGATGCAAGGGAGGGGTTATTATCGTGGTCATAAATCCAATTTCATTATCTCTGATGGTGGACAAGGAAAGGGAGGGGGTTGCGTTCGTGGTCATAGTCATGGAGTTTTCTCTTTTACATTATGTTTAGGGAGTTTAAAGCAATTTGAATGGAATCATTCTCGTCACTAGTTATAATGGATTAAGTGTGATAATGGATAAAATGAAGTAATTATTTGTGAGAATTTGTTATTAAACAAACATTAGGATCCATTTTATCATAGAGAAAAGTACATTCATTGAAAAGAACTCAATATTTCATGTGACATTCATATTGTATATGACTTATTTTTCATTAAAAACAATTTACTTTTCATGTGACATTCTTTTTTTGTTAAAAAATGTTTTATTTCTAATCTGAATTACAATTGTAATTTGAAATAAAGCTTCTAGTAACCCTTAATTTACCAATCGTGCATGGAAATCATAAGAAACATTCACAATATAACATGAAGAACAAATGGGTACCTACTTCATATGCATTAAAAAATGCTTCCACTACATAATGTGAATTACAAGTTTAATCTTAGTTGGATCTCCAATATATCTTAAACCATATTTTATTTTATTTTTTAGTACTATTAAATGTTATTATATCCTACCTAATTTTATGGTTAGAATTGTAATAAAAATATACATTCTGCTATAGAATTAGTACTAACATGTAATATTGATTTTTTTTCCAAAACACTATAGGTAATGACCATAAAGATGATGACACATGCTATGTTTAGATTACATCATATATCATAGATGATGATGATGAGGATGGTGATGGCGTTGGTGATGATTATGTGGATGATGTTATCACGATGGTTAGGTGATGATCATGGAAATGGTCATGAGGATGATCTTGACTATGATTTTCGTTGTTCTAGCTAGCCATGCATTATTTTTTATATTTAGCTGAGATGTCTTAATATGGTAATCATACATTTGAATTTTAGTTAATTCGAATAATGATGATAATACTATCGGTACTATCTTGTTACCTTATGAATATGTTGAAAATTGTTTACTTTTTTTTTATGAAGAATTATTGTGTATGATGAGATTCCTATTTTTTTATGGACGTTGTTAATTTACCTTAGAATAACATTATCTATGAAACATTTTATTTGGTAATTATACATCGACTTTTAGTTGATTTGATTAAATATGATGATGATATTATTATTTTTATCTTGTTATTTTATGTATATATTAAAAATTATCAACATTATTTTGATGGAAAATTATTATGTATGATAATATTACTATCTTTTGAAGCCCCAAGGGTTAGCTCAACTGGTCAAATAAGTGCCTCGTCGTTTGGGAAGTCACAGGGTCAATTCTCCCTGAAGCCCTTGGGGTTAGGCCTAGCTATTGGCCGCGTGCTTAATACCCTTGATCAAGCTCAGATATTTCCATGGACGTAGCGGCCAACCAGTGACTGCGAGTGTCTGTGAACCACCCAAAAAAAAAAATTACTATTTTTTTATGGTTGTTGTGAATTTACCTTGGAATAATGATATATGTGATAAGCGCTGATTTAGTAGTCATATATGTATATTAAAAAAATTCAATGATTTTTTGATGAAGAATTATTATATATGAGGATACTACTACCTTTTTTATGAATGCTGTCAATTATCCTTAAATTTGTTGAGAAATATTAAGTTATCAATTTGAATTATGATATCTTCTCAAGTGTGTTATACATGAAAATACCTCCTCATAATCTTGGAGGATAATACTATGTTGTTGGTTGAAATGCCCCTTTCTCATAGACTATATAAGACTATGATACAAGTTATGTACCATGAGGACCACATTATCCTAGTCTATATCAAGTTGTCCCCTTCATCTAACTTAACTTCTTTTACCAAAATTCTCACCTAGTCACGAGGAAAAAAGCTTGAGCTAACTAGAATTTGACACTCTTGTTCACTTTCAAAAACTCATATGGTGGAATGTGATTTCTTTATCCTCATCATTATCTTTTTCCTCAAAAATAAAAGAATACAAAAGTGGGAAAGAGCCATAAAGCATGGGGAAGCTTTTTCCTAAGCACAAAAGCATCTAAAAAGTGGAAAAGGCCATTTTTATATGATGAAACATTATTCACCCAAAAGATTTTGCCCAAATTTAACTGATGAGGAATTTGGGAAATCTTCATAGCCTTCACTTTACTATATATTGGAGACTTGGCCATTGATAAAAGGATGGGAGTTATTTTACTGTCACGCTGCGGGGATCTATCTTGGGAGGGAGGGTTTTGGAGCTAGGAGTTGGGGGAGGTGCTGTTGCAACTACATCTGATCGTTGTAACTTTTCTCCAACTCTTTTATTAATATAGATAATTTGTTATTCCTTCCATATGTTGCTATTCATTCTTTACTTATTCTATTTAACTAATCAATGTATGAGATTTTGGTTTATATTTATTTATTCAGTAATATTTATATGTTTATGATAGTTTTAATTATCAAGATATTATGCTATGAAGGTTTCTTTCTTCTCTCTCTTATGTGTAGGACTAAGCTTTCGATCTAGCTAGGAGCACTTCCTAGCTACACTAAAAACTCCAACAAGACCTGCATGTGATGACTCACATGAATTCCTTCTCTTTTTCTTAATCTATACTCTACATCTTGATTTACCAAGAATCTTGAGCCTTAGAACAACCTTTCTCTTCATCGTTATGCCCTAGGGTTCTCGGATAAACTGAGAGGCTTTTAGGATCATCTAACCGTGCATTAAATCTTACAGCAAAATGATATTTAGAAACTATAATATATTTCACTATGTAATTGAAAATAGTAAAATGAACCCATAAAGGGGGTCATAAATGGAAATAAAATTAAAGCTCTAAACAAGAAGGAAAAAGTGGATGTAACCATGGATGCAAAATTGGGAGTGGAATTGGATGTTAAACTAGCCATTGAAGCAAGATACAAACAATGACACAAAAATGGTTTTAAAGCAGAGTTAAAAAGGGGTGCAACACTAGACACAAGAAGGGAACAAAATAGGGCATACAAAATGATACGAAATTAGGTGCAAACAAGGATGCAAAAATGGACACCAAAATGAGGATGCAAAGAATGGTGTAAAATTAGGATACAAAATTGGGTTCAAAAAGGATGTAAGAAAAAACACAAAACAAGATGCAAAATGGGACTTAAAAAAGGTGAAACCAAGGATGCTAAAAATAATGAATAACTAGATGAAAATTCAAACTAAAATCTAGGTGAAAAATGAGATGTAAATGTGGACACAAATGTGGCAAAAAAAATGATGCAAATTTGGATGCCAAAAAGGATGCAAAATTAGACACCAAAAAGGATGCAAGATTGGATATAAAAAATGGTGCAAATTGGACACAAAAGTAGAAAAAATGGTGCAAAAATGGGCATAAAAGTGGCTCAAATTTGGATGCAAATTGAAATCCAACATTGGATGAAAAATGAGGTGCAACAAATGATTCAAAACTTGCTGCAAAAACAAATGCAAAATTAGACGAAAAAAATGGCTCAAAATTGAACGTAATATTAGACACAAAATGGGATGCAAAGGTGGACGCAACACATGGTTCAACATAGGATGCAAATTTAGATGCTCAAAAGGATGAAAAATTGGATGCAAGAAATGGTGTTAAAAATGATGTTAAATTGGATGCAACAAATGATGCAAAATTAGATGTAAAATATGGTGTAAAATAGGATGAAAAGAAGGGAGACAAATAAAACACAAAAGTGGATGCAAAAAATGGTGCAAAAATCGATGAAAAAATTGGCACTAAATCAGATTCAACATATGGTGCAAAATTGGATGCAAAAAATGGTGTAAAAAAAGGTGGAAAAACTAGTGCAAAAATAGATGTAAAAATAAGTACAAAATTAGAAGCCAAAAATGGCATAATACTAGATGCAAAAATTGGCACAAACTGGATGCAAAAAAATGCACTAAATCGAATGTAAAAGATGGAGTAAAACTCGATGAAAATTACAACACAAAACTAGAAGCAAAGAATGGTACAAAATAGGAAGCAAAAAATGATGCAAAAATAGATGCAAGAAATGGCACAAAACTAGAAGGAAAACCTATTGTAAAACCAAATGAAAATATTGGTGCAAAAAATGATGCAAAATTTGGCGTAAAAAAAGATGAAAAATTTAGCGCAAAAAGGGACGCTTTAAAAATTCTACAATAGACCCAGATTTAGCGCCAAGATGCTGATCACAAATGAGAAAAAGATGGACGAAAATTTGGTGCTAAATTTGGCGCAAATTTCCTATTTTGTTGTAGTGTTTGAATATAGCGTACATTTCAAATCTCACTTCTTTAATTTCTTAAGACCAAAAGTTATAATTGATTTGATCTATATAAATCTCTAGGTTTGGAAGATCTTGAGCATTTACTCAAGACTTGTTGTGATTGTAACTCCATATTATGATATTTTTCTAGCCTTATACACTATTATTTCTGTTGCAACTACCACATTTTACTCTTGAAGGACATAGTAAGTCACTATATTGATGCTTTATAGTTGCATGTAATTATGTTTATAACTACCTATATAGGAGTTGGGAAATTGTTCTTTGACATTTTTCTTCTATTAATGGATTTTTTTTTACATTGATTATACTTGATTCAATACATGGAAATTATTTCTCCTTTTCGTACCACTTGTTAATCTATTAGGCCTACCTTTGATATCAACATAGATAACTGGGTACATAGCACATGCTCCTTGTTGTGAGGTTTTTTATCTTTGAGTTGTGTTAAGAGGGGATTTATGAATTTGAACCTAATAAGATAATATTATTTTATGGAGGTTCAACTAATGAGAATAATAATTAGTTGAGTGGGACTCAAAATTACATCCAACGTAAATACATAATAGTAGTGCAGAAACAACTCGTAATGCTACTCTATTAAAAACAGAAAATTGTTGCATACATGGTTAAAAATAAAAACAAAAGAAGTGAAAAAACAAAACCATGACAAGTATAAAGGCTGTTAAGGTGTGCTAGAAGTAGAAGATGAGGTAGAATGTGGGGAGAGAAGAAGGATTTTCTATTGAGTTATCAATCACCATGAAGGGGCAGGTGAACTGTATGATAACTTTGTCGAGAGAGTATCCAGGGCCCAACAACTTGGTTGTGTTATCTACTAGGAATCATGGGAGGATCCCTAGATTGAAGAGGACATCTTCATCAGGTAGTACAAAAGGTGGTAAACACATCTTGGTTTCATACTTATAGAAAAAAAATAACTTTTGGTTGTTAAGGAGAAATTAACAAAAGCTTCTAGCTATACAGTGAGATTACTTTAATTTTTTAGCAGTAGTGTATCTGGTTTTCAGCCAGTAGATTACTTGTCAATTTAAGTGTTCTAACATTTTTCAATGTGATATGTGTGTTACACAATAATTTTTCACTATCCTTGTACTCCGTGTTCCTTGATCTTCGAGTACCTCTAGAGTAGACCCTATGTACTTCCCTATCATGAAGAACATCTCTTTGAGTCACTTTCTATCTACAAAGCATTTTCCCTTCACATCATTTCCAAAGATACTTCCTTTAAATCCAGTTTTAAAGGCCAACGCTATCCCTTAGTTTCTTCCCCGTGCCGACTTGCCAAGAATAACACTAAGCCCCACACTGATCAGCGCTGTTATCCCTTGATTACCTATGCCGATACTCTTTTGGAAAGTTTTCAAAAATGGAATCGAAGTTTCCAGGTCTACAATCTTTGTGAATGGAAGTCTGGTAAATGGTCAGTTGACATAGAGCCGAGAGATACTGTTTGGGCTCCCTTCCCCTATTAAAAAGGAAATAATGCAAGAGATAAGGCTTCTTCCCATAATAAGAGAAACCATATCCCTCTCTCATGCCTATATAAACTTCTCTTATTCCAACCTCAGGGGCTAATGCTAATGGAAGGGTTGGAATAATCTACAAAAGCTTGCTAATGTTAGCTCTTAGTTTATGCTTGTTAAGATCTTGTTAAAGGAAGAATAGCTTGTAGATGTTTTGGTGTGAACAAGGAGAAAGAGACCTTAAACTCCCATGATTTAGGTGTTTGAGGATATTTAGAGTGATTCTTGGGATCTAGACTCATCGAAGGAAACCTGCAATGCTAAGGCAAATATTGTACTTTCCTTTTTGTCATAATAATGCAACTGATATTTTGTTTCCTATATCAATTGCAATATTGTATTTGGTAGCTTAAGACCCATTAGCCTCTTAAGTAGACTTAATATATTGTATGCTATCATGTGTGCGTTGGTTTCTTGTCTATTTGTTTTAGGTTCTTGATTGAAAGTAAGGAGTTGATCATTGGAGCAAAAACAAAAGGACATCATTGAACAAGGATAAGTGATACAAGAGGTAGGATCTTATCCTTTCTCAATCTAAGGGAACTTATGTTAGATTGTGTTGTTTGTGGCTAGACACTCTCCCCTAGGCTAGAGGGATTATCTTTGTGCGCAGAGAAAATCTTCCTACACCAGAAATTGGCGACCATACTAGGGACTATCCCCCTCTTTGGATTGTTCTTCATCTCATGGTTTGTGACAACTTTTGTCATACCACCATTTCTCCTTTGTTTTCCGAATTTTACACCATTTGTAGTCTTTCATTTTGAATTTAGAATGGCTAGTCTATCTATGGTTTGAGAATTTTTTTTACTTTTACTTGAATCCCTTGATCAACGTTGTTATTTTTCTGACAGATATGCCGACCAGCGCTGGTTATGCTTAAATAGTCGTGCCATAGTCCTTTATGGCACTTTCTAAGCATTAAACAGTCACGTTGATTCCTATAGGTTGAAATCAGGGTTTCTTTTAAACCATATGCTAGTGTGTCTTTCCCTCCTAGATTCTGTTTCTTGGCCTATCTACATCTGTTATCCCTATAAAATAAGATGACTAGGATGCTTTGTTTGCTAGGTTTGATTGATTGATTGGCTTGAAGTTTCATTACTTGATTTTTTGAGTTTTTTGGATGGTTTCTATGACCTTAGTACATCTAATTCAATTTCTTTTCAGTTGTTAATTCACTCATTGTTTCAAGTTTATAATTTACTACTTCATTTAATCCATCCTTCAGTCACAACATGTTCATTGCTTCAGTTTCGATTGAATGAGTGAAAGGGTATCGTTTGTTCTCTTATTTTCGAGTGTCTCTTTTCTCTTTCCCAACATAGATTACATTGTTTGGTTTGTCAATTGAATCATTTATGTGTTTGGTTTCTTTGATTTAGGGAAGAAGTTTATTTTAGTTTCATTATCATGCTTTATTTGATTGATGCTTGTTTGTTTGGAATTGTGAAAATTTTCATTAAAGTGCTTTATGTGAAAGATTCATTTTGTATTTTTTGAAAAGAAGAACATCATTCTAGTTTACTTAAGTGAAAATATTGAATTAGTAGCATCACTGAGAAACTAGAATTCCATCATCGTAAGAATTAGAAATGAAATGAAACTTATTTTGTTGTTAAGGGACGATTAAGTGCATTTAGGACATTTATTAGTGGAAGATTTCATTTTTTGATTGTTATATTGATTGCGTGCTCTCTATCCCTCAATTAGTGTTAACTTTCATCAAAGAAATATTTCTTTTCTCATATAACTACATATAAGAGTTTTCAGATGTTAGTGCTAGGGCCCTGAAATTGAAACCTAATTCAAGATCACCCATTAAAATTTATTGAATTAACCTAAGGAAGCATTGAAACTTAACACTCACATTTAGTGGTCTAGGTTAGAGATGTGTTATGACGTCTCTAAACCTATAAATCATCGTTAACTTTAGACAATGATAGTATGGACTTGTTTTCCCTGTATCATGATGTACATAAAGGGAGACCCCTATAGGTTGCAATCCTTTATACATAGGAAGCCGAACCTGTCGCCTTGTACTCATGATACATCAAACACAACATTTGTGGAGATTTATTGCTCATACTTTTGGGTTCGCCTAGAGGTATTCTACAGTTCATGGTTACCTGGCAATCCTTTTGTCCTAGATTATCCTCAACAATCATTTTGGTCTTTCTGAATCTTTAAATTTAAAAGATTATCGAGCACTTGTACTTTCGAGCTCGTTAGCTCCCAAAGTGACTAGAGTCACCTTTCACTCTTTTCTCGA
Source organism: Pinus taeda (assembly GCA_000404065.3). Taxonomy (NCBI): domain Eukaryota; kingdom Viridiplantae; phylum Streptophyta; class Pinopsida; order Pinales; family Pinaceae; genus Pinus; species Pinus taeda. Next base: position 64,311 of record APFE030573829.1, on the reverse strand, counting down.
CTCTTAAAATATGAAAAGGCAAAGTTTTACTTCAGTGTCTTAAAATTAACTACCCACAAAATATTCCTGGTTAAAGTTATCTTCCTTAGTAATTCTTTAGGGTCGATTCCAATGGAAACATTTCCAATGTCTACCAGTCAAGGATTCCCCTCGGATGAGAATCCTAGTCCTTTTCCTGCTTTTGGAAACACTGGTGCTCTTTATATGGCAACATTGTCCCTGCTTGGGTTAACCATTGGTTTACCTATCTAGTTATTTTCAACCTCGGTGGTCCTGAGTGTCCCAACTCCTGCCCAACCATCTCCTTCATTTGAACTACATCACGTTGATTCTAAGGTTGACTTCTCACCTTCTTCCCCTATTTCTACACCTCCCTCTTCTACTTTTCCTAGTGAAAGTTTGAAATCCAACAACCAGGAGGCTAAGAAGAACAAGAAGAAGACAAATAAGAAGAAGTCATATAAGTGAGAGGCCAATCATGCAGTTGTTACTCCAATTGCACATCTTGTAAACAAACCTTCTGGTCCTCCATAGAAGGTCAGATTCCCTTGAAATTTGTGTATGGGTGACCATATCCTTCGAGACTATCCTAGCATCCCTAGTCTTAGAGGTATGGTCTCAAGGCCTAAATCGACCATCCACGTTGACCTTTGGATCTTACACCTTCATCTAATGATGGTAAGAAGAAGGGAAATATTAGATTCCATTGTAGGTTATGTGAATGGAAGCATCTTATTCACCTTTATCCTTGTAGGTTTTAACCCCGTAGAGGGGGGCTGAAACCTACATTTGGTATCAAAGCTATTTTGGCTTCAAGGGGGTGCCTTTGTTGCTGAGGGGTTTCATTCAGGCCTATGGTAGACCCTATTCAATGGGAGATCTGTGGGATCGATTCTAGCAAGGAAAGAAGATGGAAAGCAGTGGAAAGATAGACATCGAGAAATTTAATGGTTACAGTTTTGAGTTGTGGAAACCCAAAATGGAGGATCTCTTGGTGGATAAAGGTCATTGGATCATGGTAGATCTAGGTACTAAACCAATTGGAGTGTCCGATGAAGAATGTAAGAAGTTGGATTGAAAGGCAAAGAGCACAATATGAATGTGTGTCTCAGATTCACTATTATTGAATGTATCAGGGGAAGCTATGGCAAAGGATTTGTGGGATAAGTTAGGGACTTTGTATGAATCTAAGTCTTTGGTGAATACATTGTTCCTACAAGAAAAGCTGTATAACCTAAGGATGAAAGATGGGGACTTGGTGACAGAGCATCTGAATGCATTTAATACTGTGGTAAGTCAGTTATTGTCTATTGATATTAAAATTTTAGATGAAGATAAGTGTATTAGTTTGTTGTGTTCTCTACCAGATTCATCGGATGGTCTATTTATTGCAATAGATAGCAATGCAACTACATTGTAGTTTCATGAAATAGTCCCATCATTGCTGACGGAGGAGATGAGACGAAAAAATATGGAGAGCCAGAATGGTGATGCCTTGTCTGTACGAGGGTGGTCCTAGAACAGAAACAAAAATAAGTCATCGAGTGGGAGATCTAAATCTAGAGGGAGATATAAATCTCCAAGAAAACCTATAAAGGTGTGCTAGAAATGTGAAAAGGAAGGGCACTACAAAAGGGACTGTCAATCTAAAGCTCCTGACAAAGGAAAGGGATCTGATGATGCTGCTTCTCCAGAGGTGAAAACCACCTTAGATGAAGGTGGGTGTGTCTACTTAGCTTCTTCAAGTACACATGTAGATCATCATGCATGGTTGATTGACTCAGGTGCATCCTTTCACTTCACTCCGCATAGAGAGTGGTTCTACAAGTATGAGAAATATGATGGTGTTGATGCCTTCTTGGGGGATGAAAGGAAGGCTAAAATCGTTGGTCACCGAAAAGTTAAGTTGAATTTGCAAGATGGAAGGATTAGAACACTTCAATGTGTTCTACATATTCCTGCATTGTCTAGAAATCAATTTCTCTAAGCAAGCTGGATGATGCAGGTGTAAAAACAGTTTTCAAGAAGGATACCTACAATATGGTTTGGGGAGAACTGTTATTGATGCGAGGAGTTTAGATTGGAACTTTGTACAAGCTACGAGGTAGCACTATTGTTGATGGGTGAAATAGTTCTATGGTTCCTAAAAGTGGAGCAGGAAATCTAGTGGTCTCTATGTAGGTTTTAACCCCATATAGAAATTACTTGCATACGAATTCTAAAACACAGAAAATAAACAATGCGAGAGCATAACACATAAAACACATATACATAGAGATTTTCCCCTGGATCCCAAAATCGAGACTACTAGCTTGATTTTTTATTATTTTCCTTTCAATGTTACAATACATATTTATACATACTAAAGCATCCAATACCATGAACCGAAAATCACCGCATCCAAAACCATGCATTGAAAACCATCACGTCCAAAACCATATACGAAAATCATAAACAAAAACAATGGGGGGTCCGCCCAACCTAACATAGGGTCCAAAACCAAAATTTTCGAGGGCAGCAAGTGGGGTTACCTACACCCCTTAAAACCCCCTTTGAATCCCCTCGCTACGCAATCGACACAATGAAGGGGGGGCTCTGCCCCCCTTCTAACCCCCCGGATAACTACGTGGGCTAATCATGGAAAGAATATAACACAACCCAACATTCTCCTACTTGTTGTTTTCTTTCCATAGGGGGCCACAAGAGAGCTTAGTCATTTATCCAGCCCTACAATGCCCATTTCTTCTCTACACCAAGAGAACTTCTCAGAGCTCACAGATTTTGTCAATGCATCTGTAGTATTCTTCAAAGTGTCCACCTTTACCAGCAACACCTTTTTGTCTTCTATCATATCCCTCACAAAGTGATACTGAACATTAATGTGCTTTGTCTTTGAATGATATGTAGGGTTTTGTGCCAAGAAAATTACACTTTGGTTGTCACAGTATATCCTTATAGCTCCTTGTACTAACCCCATATTTGAACACAATCTTTGCAACCAAACTTCTTCCTTGCTTACATGAGTGGCTGTCATGTATTCTGCCTTTGTAGTTGATAGTGCCACTTCAATTTGTTTCTTACTCATCCAACTGACTACACCTCCAAATAGGTTAAACACATACCCACCTGTAGATCTTCTCTAATCTAGATCTCCAGCCTAGTATGCATCAACAAAGCCATAGATATCCAACACTCTGTCCAATCCTAGTCTTCCTTGGTAGCACAAAACATAATCACTAGTGCCACGTAAATACCTAAAAACCCACTTCATTGTTGTCCAGTGCTCCTTCCTTGGTTTTGACATAAACCTGCTCAATACTCCCACTGCATGTGCAATGTCTGGTATAGTACATACCATCACATACATTAGGCAATCGACTGTAATTGCATATGGAATATGGTACATGTCCTCTTCCTCTTCTTGTGTCTTGGGACACTATTCAGCAGATAACTTTACATAACTTTACTCCTACAGGAATAGGAACCTTCACCGGTTTACTATCCTGCATATTAAACCTCTACAATATTGTCTTGACATACTTCCTATGGTTTAACCAGAGTATCCTCTTTGTTCAATCTCTTTTAATTTCCATGCCCAAAATATAGTTTGCAGCACCAAGATCTCTCATGTAGAATTTGGAGGACAAATGGGTCTTCAAATCTTGGATAATTTCTTTGTCATTTCCAACTAGCAACATATCATCCACATACAAGACCAGATAAATAAAATGGTCACCAATTAATTTAAAATACACAAAGTGATCTGCTTTGCTTCTGGTGAAGCCAAGTCCCGGTATAAATGTATCAAATTTCTCATACCAGATCCTTGGTGACTGTTTTAACACATATAGAGACTTCTTTAACTTGAATACCGGTTCTTTCTTACCCTTCACCACAAAGCCTTCATGTTGCTTCATGTAGACCTAATCTTCTAGATCCCTATGAAGAAATGTTGTCTTCACATCCATCTGTTCTACCTCAAAATTGAAAGCAACAACAACAGATAAAAGTAATCTAATAGAAGTTACCTTGGCAACAGGAGAAAAAATATCACCAAAATCAATTCCCGACACCTAGGAATAACCTTTTGCTACCAGCTGAGCTTTGTATTTCTCCACCTTTCCTTCTGCATTTGTCTTGTTCTTGAACACCCATTTCTTGGTAATGGCTTTCCTTCCAGCAGACAACTCTACCAGATCCCAAGCCTGATTTTTGTGCAAAGATGCCATTTCATCAACCATGGTCTCTTTCTAGAATTTTCCGTCCTCTGAATCTACTGCTTCCTTCACAGTTATGGAATCATCATCAGTAATAGATAAAGAAAATTTGAATCGAAATCAGATGGACCATACCTCTCTGGTTGCCTTCTTTTTCGAATTGATCTTCTCACACCCGGAGTTTGTGGCTCTTCATCTTCTGATTCCTCCTATGTTGTAAGGTCTGATTCTTCCTCCTTTAGCTAAAACTCTATCTTCTTAGGTTCCCTTGGTTGGACTTCTTGTTTAATAACATCTTTCACCTCTCTGACCACCACATCCTAACTATACAGTACTTTCCTTGTTACTGGGTTCCAAAGCTTATAACCCTTTAAACCATCCTTATGCCCAATAAAGATGCACTTGTTAGATTTACTATCCAACTTTGTTGTTTTCTCATTTGGAACATGTACATATGCATCACATCCAAATACCCTCAGATGTGAAAGATAGGGCTTCTTACCAGTCTATACCTCTTGTGGAGTCTTCTCCTCCAATGCTGATGAAGATGAATTGTTGACCAAGTAACATGCAGTATCCACTGCCTCTACCCAGAATTCCTGTCTTAACCCGACACCATTGAGCATGCTTCTTGCCCTTTCCATCAATGTCTTGTTGATTCTTTCTACAACTCCATTTTGCTGAGGTGTATATGGATTATTCTTCTGTCGTGATATGCCACACTTCTTACAGAATTCTTCAAATTCCTTACTGCAAAACTCTCCACCATTATCTGTCCTTAGCACCTTTATCTTCTTCTGTGTCTTCTTTTCCACCAGAGCCTTAAATTCTTTAATCCTCTCCAAGACTTTAGATTTCTTCTTAAGGAAATATATCCATGTATTCCTTGAGAAGTCATCTATAAATAATACATAGTACACAAACTTACCTAGTGATGGAACCTTCACAGGTCCAAACACGTCACTGTGCACAAACTCTAATATTTGTTTCACCCTCTTACCACCATAGGGAAAACTCACCTGATTCTGCTTCCCATATACACAATTTTCACAGAAATCAAAATCCAAAGAGCTATTACTCATACCTTCTACCATACCTTTACCATGAAGTATTTGAAGGCCCTTCTCTCCAATATGTCCAAGCCTTTGATGCCACAACATGGTCTTCTCTCCAAAGACCACTAAGTTTCCTGCTCCACATTCAGGAACCACAGAATTGTTGCACCCATCAACAACCGTGCTACCTTGCAGCTTGTATAGAGTTCCAATCCAAACTCCCGCATCAATACTAGTTCTCCCCAAACCATCTTGTAGGTATCCTTCTCGAACACTATTTTTACACCTGCATCATCCAACTTTCTTACATAAATCAGATTTCTAGCCAATGCAGGAATATGTAGAACACCCAGAAGTGTTATAACCCTTCCACCTTGCAACTTCAACATTACTTTTCTGTGACCAATGATTCTAGCCTTCCTATTATCCCCTAAGAAGACATCACCACCATCGTATTTCTCATACTCGCAGAACCAATCTCTATGGGGAGTGAAGTGAAAGGATGCACCTGAGTCAATAAACCGTGCCTCACGATCTACATGTGTACTTGAAGAAGCCAAGTACATATCCCCACCTTCATCTGAGGTGGTTTTCGCCTCTGCAGAAGGAGCATCATCAGATCCCTTTCCTTTATCAACAACTTTAGATTTACAGTCCCTTTTGTAGTGCCCTTCCTTTCCACATTTCTAGCACATCACCCTTACAGGATTTCTTGAAGATTTAGATATCTCTCTAGATTTAGATATCCCACTCAATGACATATTTTTGTTTCTGTTATGGGACCGTCCTCATACAGACAAGGCATCACCATTTTGGATCTCCACATTTTTCCGTCTCATCTCCTCTGTCAGCAAGGATGAGACAATTTCATCAAATTGCAAGGTAGTTACATTGATACCTATTGCAATAACTAGACTATCCCTCGAATCTGGTAGAGAACACAACAAACTAATGCACTTATCTTCATCTGAAATTTTAATATCAACAAATGTTGACTGACTTACCATAGTATTAAATGCTTTTAGATGCTTTTTCACTGAGTCTCCATCTTTCATCCTCAGGTTATACAAATTTTTCCACTCGAATAGTTTGTTCACCAGAGATTTAGATTGGTACAAAGTCCCTAACTTGTCCCACAAAGCCTTCACTATAGCTTCCCCTAATACATTCAACAATACTGAATCTAAGACACACAATTGTATTGTTCTCTTTGCCTCCCAATCCAACTTCCTCCATTCTTCATTAGACACTCCGGTTGGTTTAGTTCCTAGATCTACCGCGATCCACTGATATTTATCCACCAACATATCCTCCATCTTGAGTTTCCACAACTCAAAACTTTGACCATTAAATTTCTCAGTCTCTATCTTTCCACTGCTCGCCATCATCTTTCACCACCAGAATCGATCTCGTAGATTTTTACTAAACAGGGTCTACCATAGGCCCGAGCGACACCCCTTAGCAACAAAGGCATCCCCTTGAAGCCAAAACAATTTTGATACCAAATGTAGGTTTTAACCCCATATATAAATCACTTGCATACAAATTCTAAAACACAGAAAATAAACAATGCAAGAGCTTAACACATAAAACACATATACACAAAGATTTCCCCTGCATCCGAAAACCAGGACTGCCAGCTTAATTTTTCATTATGTTCCTTTCAATGTTACAATACATATTTATACATGCTGAAGCATCCAATACCATGGACCGAAAACCATCGCGTCCAAAACCATGGACTGAAAAACATCGCGTCCAAAACCATGTGCGAAAATCATGCATAAAGCCATAGGTGGGTCCGCCCAACCTAACATAGGGTCCAAAACCAAAATTTTCTGTGGCACAACCCGGGAACCATAAAGTGAGGTTACTTGCACCCCTCAAAACCCCTTGTGACTCCCCTCTCTATGCAATCACCGCATTGAAGGGGGGGCTCCTCCCCACTTCTAACCTCCTAGTCAACTACATGGACTATTCATTGAAAGAATATAACACAACCCAAAGACCATGCTATGGCATCAAAGGCTTGTGCATATTGGGGAGAAAGGCCTTTGAATAGTTCATGGTAAAGGTATGGTAGAAGGTATGACTACTAGCTCTCTGGATTTTGATTTCTATGAAAATTGCATATATCGGAAGCAGAATCAAGTGAGTTTCCCCTCTAGTAGTAAGAGGGTGAAACATATATTAGAGCTTATGCACAGTGATGTGTTTGGAACTATGAAGGTTCCATCATTGGGTAAGTCTATGTACTATGTATCATTTATAGATGACTTCTCAAGGAATACATGGATATATTTCCTTAAGAATAAATCTAAAGTCTTTGACATATTTAAAGAATTTAAGGCTCTAGTGTAAAACCAAAAGAGAGGAAGATAAAGGTGTTGAGGATAGATAATGGTGGACAGTTTTGCAAGAAGGAATTTGAAGAATTATGTAAGTGTGGTATAGCATGGCATAAGACTACTCCTTACACACCTGAGGAAAATGGATTTGTAGAAAGAATGAACAATACATTGATGGAAAGGGTAAGAAGCATGCTTATTGGTGTCGGGTTAGGATAGAAATTCTAGGCAAAGGCAGTGGAGACAACATGTTACCTGGTCAATAGATCACCTTCATCAACATTATAGGATAAGACTTCACAAGAGATATGGACTGGTAAGAAACCCTCTCATTCACATCTGAGGGTATTTAGATGTGATGCATATGTACATGTTCCAAAGGAGAAATGAACAAAGATGGATAGTAAATCTGAAAAGTGTATCTTTATTAGGTATAAGGATGGTTTAAAGGGTTATAAGCTTTGGAACCTAGTAACAAGGTTGTGTACAAATGAGATGTGATGTTCGGAGAGGTGAAAGATGTTATTAAACATGAAGTCCCATCAAAGGAACCTGAAAAGATAGAGTTTGAGCTAAAGGAGGAAGAATCATACTCTACAGTAGAAGATGACTCAAAAGATGAAGAGCCACAAACTCCGGTTGTGAGAAAATCAGTTCAAGAAATAAGGTAGCCAAAAAGGTATAGTACATCTGCTTTCTATTCAAAATTTTCTTTATCTATTACTAAAGATGTTCCCAAACTGTGAAGGAAGCAGTATATTCAGAGGATGGAAAACTCTGGAAACATGCCATGGTTGATGCAATGACATCTTTGAGCAAAAATGAGGCTTGGGATCTGGTGGAGTTGTCGGCTGGAAGGAAACCCATTGGTAGCAAATGGGTGTTCAAGAAGAAGAAAAATGCATAAGGAAAGGTGGAGAATTACAAATCTCAGTTGGTAGCAAAAGGTTATTCCCACGTGCCAGGAATTGATTTTGGTGATATTTTTTCTCATGTTGCCAAGGTAGCTTCTATTAGATTACTTTTATCTGTTACTGCTGCTTTTGATTTTTAGGTAGAACAAATTTATGTGAAGACAACATTTCTCCATGGGGATCTGGAAGAGGAGATCTAAATGAAGTAACCTCAAGGCTTTGTGGTGAATGGTAAGAAAGAAATGGTATGCAAGTTAAAGAAGGCTCTGTATGGGCTAAAATAATCACCAAGGATGTTGTATCATAAATTTGATACATTTATACAGGGACTTGGCTTCACCATAAGCAAAGAAGATCACTATGTGTATTTTAAATTAATTAGTGACCATGTTATTTATCTGGTCTTGTATGAGGATGACATGTTGCTGGTTGGAAATGACAAAGAAATTATCTAGGATTTGAAGACCAAATTTTCCTCCAAATTTGCCATGAAACATCTTGGTGTTGCAAACTATATTTTGGGCATGGAAATTAAATGAGATCGAGCAAAGAGGAAGCTCTAGTTAAACTAGAGGAAGTATGTCGAGACAATATTGCAGAGGTTTAATATGTAGGATAATAAACCTATGAAGGTTCCTATTCTTATAGGTGTAAAGTTGTTTGTTGAGCAGTGTCCCAAGACACAATAAGAGGAAAAGGACATGTCCCATGTTCCATATGCAAGTGCAGTTGGTAGCCTGATGTATGTGATGGTCTATACTAGACTAGACATTACACATGCAGTGGGAGTATTGAGCAGGTTTATGTCAAAACCAGGGAAGGAGCATTAGACAACAGTGAAGTGGGTTTTCAGGTATTTGCGCGACACTAGTGATTATGGTCTGTGCTACCAAGGAAGACAAGGATTGGACATAGTTTTGGATATTCATGGCTTTGTTGATGCAGACTGGGCTGGATATCTGGATTAGAAAAGATCTACAAGTGGGTATGTGTTTAACCTATTTGGAGGTGTAGTCAATTGGATGAGTGAGAAACAATCTGTAGTGGCACTATCAACTACAGACGCAGAATACATGGCAGCCACTCATTCAAGCAAGGAAGTCGTTTGGTTATAGAGATTGCGTTCAAGTATGGGGTTAGTACAGAGAGCTATAAGGAGAGACAGTGATAGCCAAAGTGAAATTTTCTTGGTAAAGAACCTTGCTTACCATTCAAAGACAAAGCACATTGATGTTTAATATCACTTTTTGGGGGATATGATAGAGGAAAAAAAGGTGTTGGTGGTAAAGGTGGAAACTTTGAATAATGCTGCAGATTCATTGACAAAATCTGTGAGCTCTGAGAAGTTCTCTTGGTGTAGAGAAACGATGGGCGTTGTAGGGCTGGATAATTGACTATGCTCTCCTGTGGCCCCCTGTGGAAATAAAACAACAAGTGGGAGAATGTTGGTTTGTGTTATATTCTTTCCACGACTAGCTTACCTAGTTAACCGGGGGGTTAGAGGGGTGGTAGTCCCCCTCTACAAGGTCTGGGGCAGTACCCCAGGGAATTTTTTTTTTGGATCCTATATTGGGTGGGGCGAACCTACCTATGGTTTTGTGTATGATTTTCGCG